>JASIRB010000539.1:0-28587 GCA_030323885.1 Branchipolynoe longqiensis | reverse complement strand
GTGGTTGTTGGTTGTTGGGTGTTGTTGGTTGTGTTGACTGTTCTTGGTGATTGACGTGATAGGATTGGTTGTTCAGTTGGTTTGTGTTGTTTGTTAGTTGGTTGGTTGTTGGTTGTGTTGTTTGTTCGTTGGTTGTGGTTGTTGATTGTTGTTGTTTGTTGGCTGTTGTTGGTTGTGTTCACTGTTGTTGGTGTGCTAGGATTGGTTGTTCAGTTGGTTGTTGGTGTTGGTTGTTGTTTGTCTGTTGTTGGTTGTCTTGTTTGTTTGTTTGGTGTGGTTGTTTGTTTGTGTTGTGGTTGTTGATTTTGTTGTTTGTTGGGTGTTGTTGGTTGTGTTGACCGTTGTTGGTGATTGGCATGATAGGTTTGTTTGTTCAGTTGGTTGTTGGTGTTGGTTGGTGTTTGGTTGTTTGTTGGTTGTTGTTGGTTGCGGTGTTTGTTGTTTGGTTGTGTTGACTGTTGTTGGTTGCGGTTGGTTGTTGGTTGTGTTGTTGGTTGTGTTGTTGGTTGTGTTGTTTGTGTGTGTGTTGTGGTTGTTGATTGTTGTTGGGTGTTGGGTGTTGTTGGTTGTGTTGACTGTTGTTGGTGATTGGCGTGATAGGATTGGTTGTTCAGTTGAGTGTTGTTGTGTGTTAGTTGTTTGTTAGTTGGTTGTGTTGTTTGTTTGTTGGTTGTGGTTGTTTGTTTGTGTTGTGGTTGTTGATTGTTGTTCTTTTTGGGTGTGTTGATTTTTATTTGGTTGTGTTGACTGTTGTTGGTTGCGGTTGGTTGTTTGTTGTTTGTTGGTGATTGGCGTGATATGAGTGGTTGTTCAGTTGTTGGTTGTTTGTTTGTTTGTTGTTTGGTTGTTTGTTGGTTGTGTTGTTTGTTATTTGGTTGTGCTGAATGTTGTTGGTTGCGGTTGGTTGTTGGTTGTGTTGTTTGTTGGTTTGTTTGTTGTTTGTTGTTTGGTTGGTTGTTGGTTGTGTTGATTGTTATTTGGTTGTGTTGACTGTTGTTGGTTGCGGTTGGTTTTTAGTTGTGTTGTTTGTTAGTTGTTGGTTGTGTTGTTTGTTGGTGTGTTGGTTGTGGTTGTGTGTTTGTGTTGTGGTTGTTGATTGTTGTTGTTTGTTGGGTGTTGTTGGTGATGTTGACATGTGTTGGTTGTGGTGTTTGTAGTTGTGGTGTTTGTTGTTTGGTTGGTAATTGGTTGTGTTGTTTGTTGTTTTGTTGGTTGTGGTTGTTTGTTTGTTGTGGTTGTTGATTGTTGATTGTTGTTGGTTTAGGATTGGTTGTTGTGGTTGTTGTGGTTGTTGTGTTTGTTGTTTGGTTGTTGGTTGCGGTTGGTTGTGTTGTTTGTTAGTTGTGTTGACTGTTGTTGGTTGTGGTTGTTTGTTGATTTGTTGTTGTTTGGTTGGTTGTGTTGTTTGGTTGTTGGTTATTGGTTGCGGTTGTTTGTTGGTTGTGTTGTTTGTTCGTTGGTTGTGTCAACTGTTGTTGGTTGTGGTTGTGGTTGTTTGTGTTGGATTGTTGTTTGTTGCAATGTTGGCGATTGGCGTTAGGCGCGATTGGCGTTAGTCGCGATCAGAGAATAAAAACTACGTTCAGCATTTACGTTTGCAAAATTGATTTTGGCATGTTTTTCGCTTCAAAGATCACCGAATCTACCCCAGTTGGGTTGTTTGTTGACATTTACAGTACATTTCAGTGTCATTATATTGGTTGTTGATTGTTGATTGTTGTTGGTTGTGGTTGTGGTTGTGGTTTTGGACACCGGCATCATCAGGCAATTTGTCAGGCAATTTGTCGATAAAAACTCGGCGCTGATACGACACAACACTACGCGATGCTAATCCACAAATGAACGTAACCCAAACCCAAGTATCATCCGAGCTACACGGTGACAGGCAGCGTGAACACGCCCATAATAAAAACTTTTGTAAAAATAAAATTAAAAAGATTTAAAAAGATTAGAAAAATAAAAGATATAAATCCTAACAGTGCACCAGCAGGAGTATGGTGCTACAGTGGCATCTACAGTGCTACAGTGGTGTCACCTAGTGGGGAAAGCAAGAGTTAAGGGGTGGGGAGGCGACGACTGGCGACGACTGGCGCCACCTAGAGTATATTGGCAGATGTAAACAAAGACAGCGGTTGGCAATATTGTTCGGAAATAATAAGAGAAGCGCAATGGTGTGGGTCCCCGACTCGTTCTGACTTGTTTTTATATCGTACTTATATCGTATTTGCAGGATGCTACAAGGACAGATAACGATACATGATAGTACTTAGGTGAGCCTTTTTTTGTTTGTTAAGGTGAGTGCGGCCCTATGGGGCTCAAAAAGACAGAGGATACGACAGCTAATTATCCGCACATCGATGTGCGGTGACCACTTCTATCGTATTTTTATTATTGTCCAAAGCTATTTGAATCGCATTGCAGGCTGAAAAGAATCAGATGAAGAGGAATCCATATTATTACTTTGCGTGATATTGTTGTGATATTGTTGAAAACGTAGGGGGGCCACCTCCGGAGTTGACCAGGTCAATCGTGTGTACCGAAAACATTGATGGCGATATGAGTCTCCGTAAGAATGGGCAACGAAGTCTGTGTAATCCAATATCTCCAATTTCGACTCAAAATCAATAATAAATAACATTTGAATCGTACGTGAGGTAGCAAAATACGGAGGTGAGCGCAAGCACAAGAGTCCAACTGGGTAAAGTTGTTGTTGATGTGCTATGGGGCCGGGCCGAGCACAGCTTGGTCACCGATAAGTCCACCTGGTGGACGGATACAGTAAGAACAGTAGCTAGTAGCAACCACTGAGCTGTGGATGGCGGTCGCTTTTATAGTATGACTGAGTCATTGCTGATAGTAAGCGTCCTCAGTGTTATGATGATAATAATGATGATAGAGCTGATGCTTTTGAGATGTTATGCTCATGAAAGGGGAGAGAGTTATGAGACTAGTGATGGTATGAGGGAGATGAAGATGTAGATGATAATGATGTTGATGAAGATGCTGCAGATGATGATGATGCCGCTGCTGATGATGAATCGATTGAATCTACAATTGATTTAAACTTTCTCCAGAAACATCCAATAAAATTAGATCCAAGCATGTCTGTTGGATTAGAAATTTCTCTCATCCCCATATTAATTCCTGCAGTCCAGTTTTTATCATATCGATCACCAGGATGAACAATGGTGCAACCTGAAGGGAGTGATCGCAACTGCACAATCACTCTACTTCTGATTTTCATTAATTTCATGTTAAGAATAGCAATCATTTTTTTTCTTAGACACTTTTGTCCATTCTTTTTTTCTTTTGCTTTGGAAAATCCCTCTAGATAAAAACTTTGCTGTGTTGAAACTTGAAGAGCTAATGCGAATCGCAATAGATTCGTTTCCATGAAACATAGCCATTTCATAATAGAATAACTGCCAGCAACATCCAAAGCAAAGTCCATAGTTTTCAAGTTTTAGTGGAAAGTCATTAGATAAACAACTAGTTGGAGGAATGGTGAAAGAGTTATAGTTTTTCCATGGTGTGAGAATCATTTCCAATGGAGTGGTATCGATCCCGTTTTGCATTACATGTCTCTTAATATAAAAAAAAGTGAAACCCGTTCGTCTCTCGTTATAAGTCCAAACTCCATTATGCCGAGCTCTAAAACCTGTATTTATAACTGATCCACTTTCATTTCGAAATAAAGCATTCGCATAAAATTCTTCAGCAGAAGTGCGATTCTTCATTAAACATCTTTTGTTAATGGATTTACAGGAAACGTTTTCCTCTGTTTTCGATCCCTCACACTCATTAATCAATAGATAGGTTTTGGAATTCAAACAGTAGGATGTGGATGCTGTATACTCTTTTTTTTAAATTCCAATTTCTCGTTTATCATGTTTGCGATGAATTTGACAACAATCTCTAGGTAAATAGAATCCGTTCTCCCATTTAAAATAATTATAATCATTACAATGATCATAAAGCATACTCAAAAATTCTTTTTTTCTCTCGGGTTTTACAACATCTATCATCTCTTTACCAGAAAAAGACATATACAAGCTATCTGTATCGCAATGCGTTAATTCAAAATCACTTCTATCAATGAATTTAATTAGAAAGCAATAATACCACTGAAGAAGCACTAACTTAGCAGTATTTAAAACAAAAAAACCCAATTGAACAGGAATATCTAAACGAATTGAGCGTTTGCACTGTTCAATCTCAAAAGTTTCATCATCTAGTTCAGTCATATTTTTGAATAATTTTGAATTAACAGCTAGCTTCGCCTTCTGAATACTCCTCACATAAGATACATTGACATGTTTTGACTTATCCATTAGGAGACTTCCATAACTCGCATTCCCCATAACCTTAGCAGTCTCTCCCTTAATTTGAAAATCGCGGTTTGAATCCGCCTCCCTACGAGCATTAGTAATGAACTCGCAGAAACCTCTAAAGCAATATTCTAATCTCCACTCGATCACTTCCCAAATCTTTGTGACCACAAGCCCCATCTTAAGATAAAATTGCAATAGATTAGTAGCGAGCAAAATACGCTCTCCTCAGAGACCTCCGACCAGAAGCCTTCTTGTGTTAACAGGGTCTTTCAAGCTTTTTTTAAATGCAAATTGATGCATCAGGGGACTCCACTCACCAAATGGAATATCTACATTACAAAATATAGGAGCCATTTCTGAGAAGAATTCCTTAGGGGAAATCTTTTGCTCCTTCCCTTTCGGCCATATGTCAGGAACGTGAATATCTACTTCCACCATTCCCGTCAGCTCTCCGCTTTCAACAGCGATCAAAATAGTTTCCACAGAAATGTTGTGAGGATGTTTGATATAAAATGGAGGAAGAATTTCATTTGCAGCTTGCGATATACTCAAATTCTCTTGTAAAAGTTTTTTAAATGCACATTCGTATATTGTAATCAAATTAAAACCACATTGTTGAATATAGTATTCTCTGGCTAGCATGTAAAGATGTTTCTCTTTCTGTGATTTGATAATTGAGCTTCTAATGGAAGGAGAAAATGAACACTCACTGGCAGGATGTCCATGAAACCAACATCCGTTATATTCATAGATAGTATTGTTTTCTCGACAGTATCCATCAGCAAAATATGGACCAATCTGCATCTCTTTCCCAGTGTTAAGCTTATGTTCAATCCTAATATTGCTTTCTCGTGATTTCCAATTCATCCATTTATACATATCAAGATGTTTCCAGTTGCATTGAGGTTTAAAGTTATTCTCCAACTTTCGTCTAAATGGGAATAAAATTGGGAGTTTTTGAGAGAGGCAATATAAATACATCGCATTAGAATCATATCCCTGAATAGATCGACAAGGTTTCTTGGGGTTATTGCATAGGAAAGTCTCTCCCACCTTAGCATATCTTTTAAAAATTATACTTGGTCCCCCAAAGGCGCAAGTTTTAATTTTGGTATATAGATCAGCATCTCATTCACAAAAACTTGAAAAGAAGCATTCGTTTTCCTTAGCTGATTGGAATAATAATCTGCGAGCTATACCTGGTGCTGAGATAGATGTTTTTAGAGGATCGATATGTAAAGAAATATAGAAAGCCAGCATGTTTTCTACTGCTGTGACACAAGGTTTTGTATCTAAATTTGCGTAGTAAATTAGGAAATCGCGAAAAGTTGACATTCCCTTCTCCATCCAGATCATTTGCAAATCATTTTACTTCATGCGCCCAGTCTTAGGCGGGGTGGAATCAATATCTCCCTTCTTTTCCCACTCAATATATTCCTCCTCTAACACATTAACATTTTTGAGTTTTGAATAAAAAGTCTCATATTCAGGAAGAGTGGGGTGAGAAAGTTTTGAAAAAGATGTTAACCATTCATAAGGTAAATAGCTTTTAAAATCTGGAGCTGAATAAGCTACAAGAAACTTGGAATAGCTACTTCCACTTGCAAGAAAAAGACTGATATCTAAAAAGGCAAACTTCTTTGTTACAATAGCACTGTATTGATTTGCTTTTTTTTAAATATAGTTCAATTCATTTTCAAGATTGAAGTGCTTTGCAAATGAAGCTCGCACAGCTGGAAGGTCATACCTACTGGAGTTGAAACCTAAACAAGGAAGACAATAGCAATATGTCTCAAACCGTTCCTTTAACTTTTCTATAGATTTCAATATTCGCAATCTTATCTTTTCAGCGTGCATTGAATCGGCGGAGTAGTCGTCTCCAATAAATTTCTTTGCTATGGGTGAGTCAAACAGATTTTCTCCTTCTCTTTTGCATCATCATCATCATCATTATCATCATCATTGAAATCCTCTCCCACATCATCATCATCAACATCATCATCATTACCATCATCTTCATCTTCATCATTGTTATCAAGATCATCATTGATATCAATGTCATCATTGATATCAGCATCATCATTGATATCAATGTCATCATTGATATCAACCTCATCATTGATATCAAGCTCATCATTGATATCAACGTCATTGATAACATCTCCCTCACTCTCTCTAACTCTCACAATAGGGATGTAAGCACTTGAAGGTGAATTATAGGAAATAAATAACTCATTTAACCTCATGAATCGCCTTCCATCGTGTTTTTGATAATATTTTCATCGCATCCTGTATCTCACTCAAATAAATCTCCATCTTAGAAAGTAATGTATTTAAATCTTCTTCAATGATGCATTTGGGTTCTAGATAACCGGGAATGTTTGAAGATATGCTAACACAAATGGGTTTATGCTCTATACACCACATTAAATTTCTTTGCTCATTCGCATTAGCTTCATCAATCTCATCATCATCATCATCAATCTCATCATCACCACTTTCATTTACTTCTCTTTCCTGGTGAAGAGGTTTTTCAGGAAGTAAACATTCAAAATCGTATACCGCAAACCAAGGAAAGTTTTGTAAATGTTGTTCACAATCTATATTTAAACTATCACGCAAGTCATCAAAGATAGTTTTTGAAGGAGAATACATCCCTCCCGGATATATAAATCTAACCTTATTTGTGCATACTTTCTCATGCTTTACAACTCCTGTCTTAAAACAAAAAAGTTTATCACAATTCCTACAAGCATATTAACTAGCATACGACTCCATACTAGAGATATATCCAAAATGAGAATTGGAAAGATTTAGATTGAGGTCTTCAGAAGCAGTAGAAAATTGAGAGGAATAAAGAGAAATACATGTATCATCTTCTTGCAATGAGTAAACATTTATACTAATATTAAAACAACACTCCAATGTTGGAATATCTTCTAATCTGAAACCTTCAAACTTTCTCTTCTTAGTCTTCTGAAAAGCTATCCATTGTGAATTACAGAAGAACAACCATTCATCACATAATTTCTGAGAAAGCTTTCGCATCTTTTGAAAGTTCTTCTCTGTATGATGAGCTAAACAGTTAAAAAAACATAAATTATTATTGTTACTAATTTTCTAAAAGGATCTGATAGATCTCTTTGCATGAATGTAATCCGGAACATCATTCGCTCTCCCAATAACAAAGGATTTTCTGAAAACATAATAATTAACATTGGTAATTTAAACTTTACACCATTTGGAATTTTCACCCATCGACTGAATAATTCGCTCTACATCTATCTTTCTAATAAAATCAAATAATGCTAATAGATTAGCGTAATTATTAACAGAGCGGGGAAAATAAAAAAAAATTGAATTAAAATAAGCTGTGAAATAACGATATTCAGCGGTTTCAATCGATTTCAAAATTATTCCAAAAGCAAAGTTAATCTTAAATGAAGTTTTTTCTATCTCATAAATAGAACAAAGATGTTCTTCTATCAATGAGGTATCCCCAGTGAAATCGGGAATAGGGAAGTTATAGATTCCTCTAACTTTTCCCATGATGTGAGGAGCTAAAATAGTATTGCAATTTTCCATATAAAGCAGACGTAATGGAATGTCAATGTCCTCTCCCTCACCCCAAGGTGGGAGAATATTAGAATCTGTAACCCAAGGTTCTTGATGCGGAGATGATTCTCCTGAAGCGTGAATCCATCTATGTGAGATCAAATGTCTCCATGATGGAAAGCGTTTACCACAATCTATACAAGAAATATTGCTATTCTTTGAAACGATCTGCCTTTTACTAGTAACATCATCATTAGCATATTCAACATTTTCATCTTTCCTGAATGTGGAGAGGAAAAAGCAGCAGTAGAAGATGCTGATGATGTTGATGCAGTGGGAGTAGAAATATAATTCCCATGTTGTAATCGCATATGTCTATTAAGAATTCTACTATTCTCCAAAATTTCTGAGCATAGAGAACATTGAATTCTATGTATCTTCATATGTCTCAATAAATCTCTCATATGAGAAAAACTGATTTCACACTCTCCACACTTGAAAGTGTTGAAAGTAGTAGTAGTAGTAGAATCAACAACAGCAGCTGATTGCTATTTCGAGCGCGAACATGATCGAGATCATGAACATGAAGGTGATCGTGATCGAGATCGTGATTCGATTCTGGAAGTGCATCTATTCTCATGTCTTCTTCGTCCTAGCAAGGAATGGAATAGCTCCCAACATCGATTGCAAGTGAGCGGTTGTAGTGATGCGCGACATGCGTAGACTCTGGAGTGATGCTTCCGCAAACAAGAAAGGAAGATATAAATAAATAAATAAATAAAACTGAGTACACACACCTGTTGCTTCTCCATTGTAATCTTTCATATATTATTATTCATTCATATTGAATACTTGCTAGATGATGGTGGGGTTCTTGACTGACTGAATGAGTTTGAATCATCAAGAAAACTTTGACTGGAATGGTGGCGTCATCATTCCAGTCAAACAAAGGTCAAATCAAACCGAGCAAAAAACAGATAATCATCCTGCAAGCGAAGTTCAACCAGAAACATGACGTCATCAATCCAGTCAAAAAAGGTCAAATGAGTTCAACCAAAAACATCTGTTCATCCTGCAAGGGAAGGTCAAATGAGTTCAATCAAAAACAGATGGCCATCCTGCAAGGTAGAACAGTGACGTCATCATTCCAGTCAAAAAGGTCAAATGAGTTCAATCTGAACAGTGTCGTCATCATTCCAGTCAAAAAGTTCAAATGAGTTCAACCTAAAATCCTGCAAACATGCAATGGGTAGAACCTGAACAGTGACATTATCTATCATTCCAGTCAAAAAGGTCAAATGAGTTCAACCTGAACAGTGACGTCATCATTCCAGTCAAAAAGGATGCAAACATGCAATGGGTCATCTAAGGTCACTGATGCCCATTGTCCCGCGGTGCAAACATGCAATGGGTCATCTAAGGTCATTGTACCGCGTCAGTCGATCCTCTGACGCGGGACGATTACGTAATATGGACCCATATCGGTCCTCTCTATAGTTGAAACCTGACTTTAGGCATTCTCCTGCGATTCCATGATAATGTTAATCCTAAGGAGGTAAAACCAGCATTTTCACAGAAATTTTGCATCAATGTAATAATATCGATCAGGTGCGGTGGTCGAATCAGTAGAGCACAGGCTTCCCGTGAGGAAGGTAATGCATACAGATCCCAGCTGAGTCAATCCAATGACTTATAAAATTGAGTGTATACCCAAGTAGATGTTCTGTTTATTACCATTAATGCCTAAGTCACAAATTGCTTGTGGTGTGTTTGCGGCGGCAGTAAGTCGCCAAATCGGTGGCCATGCGGCAACCCTATGGTTTTCTGCTTACCGTAAAGGGTTGCGATTTGTTTAACTTGACATTAAACTTTTTCAGAAATTGCGAGGCTGTAGGCAGCAAACCTGCCGCATAGCATCACATGGTGGCCATACACTGTCCATACGGTGAGCCCAATCATATGGCAGCCACAAGAAACCTTGGGACACCGTTGCGGCAGCAGAAAAAAAGGTAAGATTTGTGATCATTTCTACCGGAGACCGCAACACCATACGATCTGTGAAAATTCCATCTGCAGACCGCAGAACCATACGATGGCAGCATATGTGTGAACCAAGCATTAGATGACTTCTTACCCCAATTTAAGAATTCAGAGAAAATAATTGGTGTTTTTGATGTAAGGAACCCCACCCTATCTCTAAGGAATGTAATGTATGTTAGTAGTAACTCTCCTGAATTTCAAGTTTGTTGCAAAGTCCAAGAAATACCCATCAACAAGACAATATACCTCTGAGCTATTCATATCTTCCTTTCTTGTGCAACCTCAATCATTCACTCAGCCTCACCTTCAGGTCTGCCTCTTTTGAATAACATTAATATGAATAACACACAGCCCTTCTCACAATGGCCATTACAATATATGCATCCTATTATAGATTAATTTTCATAGCTACTAGTGTGCCGCTAGTATTTGGCTGTATACATGTGTAGAAAGTGCATGAATACTGCTTATGGTGTGTTCTCTTGGTTTATTAAAGTATTTAAAAAACAACAAGTATTAAAATATAGCAAACTGAACACAGATGACATACTGCTAGGGCGCTGTTGGCAGATAGATGGCTTTGTGCCTATGGTAACTGCACTCCAATAAAAGGGGAGGAACATGCTTTAAAATAAAACCAAATAATAAGCTTCCTGCAATTGTTAGTTTTGACCTGGATTTGGGCCATAGAAAACAATCCTTTACAATTGTGATATTGCTGTTAAACATTAATTATTGTTATCAGAAATGTCACTGGCATATATTCCAGCAGAGGAGAGGTTACAAGTAGTATGATTTTTATGGGGGAATTTGTAGGATACATTGATTGTAATCAACAATTCCTGTAAATAGCACACACACCACATTCCTTTATGTTTGTATTTTACAGATTTGTAAGAATCCAAGTATGTAAACAGACCTGGACAAGCTAACACATAGAGAAGCAACTACTTGTAAATTCTAGCCATTTGTTATCAAAATGAGACTCAATGGCTTTAATTTGTGAATGGTGGCTAATCCCTTCAAACATCTCAAGGAGAATGCTGACATTTTGAAGACCTGATGATGGACAACCATTTTATACTATTTTTCAGTAGTATTGATTGCATACAATAAAAATATATAAATACTGTCCAGCTTGTGAATATTTATTCCAAATAAAAACTGAAATTACATGATTGTTTTTCAGTGTCATTTTAGATAAAAGGGGATGGGGGATCATGTGAAACAGATTACTTACAGTCCTGACCATAGCAGTGTATGGGGTGGGGGTGGGGGGATAACCAGTGCAAAGTCAATGGCAAAATACCATATTATCACTCAGTATGACAAATCATCACAAGGATTGCCTGTTTATATGATAACACATGCTTTAGAAATTAAAAGACACATAATTCATATATATATATATGGGTCGTTCTCAGAAACTGTGTACCACTTGAGGTAGTCTACTAGAAATGCATATTTCAAAGAAACCCTTTATTGGAGTGTCAATATTTAGATTTCATCAGTTAGCCAAATAATGTGGGAGATAGTTTAGATCAAAAGTAAATGTTAATATTGTGTATTATGTATCTTATTGGGATGGATGTAGCTAAATACATAGAAAATTGCATCACTAATTTGTGACATTGTCAACAACATTGAAAATAAAGTGTCACAAACTTAATGAAAACCTCTAAACAACAGCTCATTTCACTTCAAATGGTCATATACAATGTCTTCAAAGGGAGGCGTCTCCGAGACGTCGCCAAGACGGACCCTGAACGGAAATAGGCCAAAAAGCATTGCCGAGACGTCACGAGGCGCCTCCGAGACGGACCCTGAATGCGGCCCTGATAGAATACATCACGGTTCCGAAGGGCATGCGCCGAAAACGGCCTTGGGAGCAAAGCAAAGGCGTACGGCCATTGAGTTTGCCTATACGTGCATTGAAAAACGTCAGTTTTATTCAAAATTAATAGAAATCCCAAACCCTAACCTTATCAATTTAATATAATCTTTTTGTTAAACCTGTTTTCTATATGTGTTCTAAGCGGTTTGTGCCTAGGTGGTGTGATTTTAGCAATATTTTACTTTTTCTGTATGGAGATTACTCACTGCCATTGACAATGCATTGAGTACTCTAGCTGTGGCTCCATGTGCATTTAGATTTAGAAAGATCTAGGCACTCAGACTAGATCTTTCTAAATCTAAATGCACATGGCATAAAATGTGCTGATTATATTGATGTAAATGCAATGCTGGATAAAAGATTAATATCTCAATTTATTATACATATATTTTTAGTTAGTATTCTATGTCTCAAACAAGAGTTGAGATGAGCTGAAACTAGCACATTTCATTGCTGCACCGAGTGTATTATTAGCATGTGCCATGTACCAGACAGGATGGCCGAAAGAGTTAGAGCGTCCGTCTCCCGTGCTGGTAGATCGTGCAGTCGTGGGTTCGAGTCCCGGTCGAGTCAAACCAATGACTTTAAAATTGATACTTGTCGCTTCCTAGCCAGGCGCTCGGCATTATTAGGATAGGGCAAGGACTGGTGTGCTCAGTGTCAGGATAATGTGACTGAGTGTGATACCAGAAAGTTGCCATGAGTGCGCACTGTCACAAGTCGGTACCCGTCCTGATATGACCTTAGATGTTGCTAGGATGTAAAACAACAACAAACAACAAACAAACAGCATGGGGGGGGGGGGTTTCGCTCTGTTCAATGTTTGTAAACATTGTGTATGCGTGCGCAGCTCGGCTGCAGAACGAATGCACACTGCCACTGAGTTTGCCAGTACGCGCAGTGCAAAACGTTAATTCTATTCAAAATTCATAGAAATCCAGAACCCTAACCATATAAATTTAATATAATCTATTCATTGAATATGTTTTCTATATGTGTTTCAAGCAGTTTGTTTCTAGGTGGTCTGGTTTTAGAGATATTTCACTTTTTGTGTAAGAAGATTGCTTACGGCCATTGACAGTGCACTGAGTTTGCTGAAATGGAAACTAGCCAGCGAAGGGTAAACACCGCATTCATTTGTGCTGCAGCAATGCTATGTCTATGCAGAGTATTTATTTTTACAAAATAAATTTAAAAGCTTTCATTGAGTCGATTAAAAATATCTTAATGCGCGATTAAAGAGGAAGATCTGAAGTATTTAATTTAACTAAGGGCAATTTTCTCTGAAAGTAATAAAAACAGAGATAATAGTGAAAGTTGGGATATTCTGAGCTCATAGCCATTGAGTTTGCAGTGTGACCGGATGTTGTCCTGCAGCCAAGCAGCTAGCGCACTGACCTAAATACACGTGCTGACATCATATCTAAGACTTTTTTAGGGATGTCGTTCGCCGCGTGTCGCGATTCGACGTCATATTTAGTACACACTTACCGATCGGTATCCTACAAATGACTCACTTTACACATTAATAAAATTGTGAATTCTTAATAGAATGACTTGAAACTTTGGATATCAAACCTATGAAATGAGCTCTTTACATCAGTCCAATCGGCTAAGCTCTACTCCTATTTGCTGCTACATCCTGGAATTGTCATAATGAACTAGGCAGCAGTGATTTAAGTCTAAAAATGGTGCCCAGTGGTTTTCCAAACATGTGCTTTTTACATATCTAGGAATTGTTGGAAATTACTCTTAGAAAATTGAAAACACATCCACCTAGTGCAGAATAACCTGTAGATTACAAATCTGAATCAGCATGGATGATTTCTAAGGATTTCATAAATTTTTTTTAAAGTTCCATGCGGAAGTTACCATAGCAACCATACATATTCTAAAAGCATTTTACTTCTTTCAGATATGGAATCTTTATTAAATTTCCTAGAAGAGGGAATAGTATTTTTTTCGACCAATAAATGACCCAATGATTCACACTGAACATTCCATGGTGTCAAGTATTTCAGTGTCCTTTTAAGAATAGACACCATTTTACCAACTATGTTTGAAAACACCAAGCATAACCCTGCAATCTTGTCAGGGATTAGCTTACTGAAAATGTGCATGGAGAGTGAGGTATGTTCCAATCACCTTAGTTACATAATAAATGCTAGCAAATCTGCCAATAGCTGCATTTCATTCCTTTTGCATTGGCAGTCTGCTGTGAGTATAGATGTACTCTCCTTGACCTTTGATGTAAAAAAAAGAATCTAAGAACATCCATCAAATTCTAGGTCCTTCTAACTTGAAAATAGATCTAGTTCATACCCACATGATAATTGTTGCAGTTGGGCGCGAGTTTAATATTTGCTGTAGGAGCATGATATCTGAGTACCAGGTCACCTACTATGAATTTAGGAAAGTCAGCATTACCATAAGAATTTTTATTTCTTTGAATACTTTTCCCAGTGCTATTACGTACCCTCCCGTACGCGTTGTGAAAACAACACTCCAACCATCTAATGAAAGCTGGCGTGCATGTATCATCGGAATGTTTTTGTAACACCCCGAATTGCAAATCACAGGGTAGGCGTAATTCTTCCCCAAACACAAGCGTATTTGGAGTAACCCCGGTAGCAGAGTGTTTGGTGCAATTATATGCGTGTGCTACATATTTGGCTTGTAAATCCCAATCGCTCTGATCTTCATTTACCATACAGGCCAAAGCTGAAATTAAGGTCCTATTGAACCGTTCGACTAACCCATTTGATCTAGGACAGTAGGGATTCGTGCGGGTTTTATGACAGCCTATGAGTTTAAGCATAGCCTGAAATGTTTCCGACTCAAACTCCCTTCCCTGATCAGAGTGTAATGAAATCGGGGCACCAAAAATGAGTACCCAATTATCTACTAAGGCTTGTGCAGCCACCGCTGCCGTTTGATTACATAACGGGTAGACTTGGACATATTTAGTAAAATGGTCTTGGACCACCAACATCACTAAATTTCCCCCTGCTAGTACGCTTAAATCCTGAAACAAAGTCGCAGGATAATCGCCCCCAACGTTGGCCGGTCATCTGTTGTTGTAACGGCATTTTAGCCATTCCCAGCCCTGGTTTAATAAGCGCGCATTTTGGGCAGGTTTTAACCCATTCGCGCACACGTGAATTCATGCCTGGCCAATAATATCGTGTGCGCATTTTGTCGAGAATTCTTTCTCTCCCAAAATGTGCAGCGGTCTTATGGCAGTGACAAAATTTAAGTACTCCCTTAGAAGGAAAGGAATAACAATTTGCTGATGAGTTGTCAGAGCATCGCTGCTTAGTGCATTCCTGCATAACTACCCATCTGTTAAAATTAACTGCTCCCATTGGTTTAATAATGCGATAGTTTCTGTATTTTCCGCACTCGTGAGATCCCTGGGAGGCCTCGTCGTGTGCGCCTTCAGCAAAGTGATTATTGCTGAACATGTACCATCTGCTGCTTGAGCCTGGCGCAAGTCGTTCTGGGTCCAGAAGTTGAAATCACTTTCCTCCTCTGGATCCTGTACTACAGATGCAACCACCGCTGTGTGCGCACCACAATCGTCACATTCAGGTATGCCACAACGACGTACAGGAATGCGACTCAATGCGTCAGCGTTAATGTGTTGTGGACCGGGTCGATAAGTAATTTGCGTGTTGGTTAGGCCAAATTCAGACAACCAAGCCAACCAATGCCCTATCATACCCTCCGCCTCTTTAAAGTTCAATAACCATTTTAATGAATGATGGTCTGTACGAATCTGGAATTCCGAATCCCAGAAATAATGTCTCCATTTTTTAGTATAGACGACGATTGCCATTAATTCCCTTTTTGTGGTACAATAACGCCATTGGCAGGCACTTAACCTGTTGCTGGCAAAACTGATAGGCACTTCAACGTCGTCTTGTATTTGACTTAATGCGCCTGCGATAGCAAATGCGCTAGCGTCAGTGTCCAAGATAAATTGCCCATTCGCGCGTGGATAACCAAGTACAGGTGTCTCCGCGAATAACCGTTTTAAATTGATGAAGGCCGATTCCTGAGGTTCGCCCCAGTCGAAAGCTTGCGTGCTAACATTCGCTACGTCCTGTATGGGAGCGATGACGTTAGCAAAGTGAGGGATGAAATCGCGATAATAAGACGCAAACCCCAGTAAACTTTTTGTCTCTTTTGGAGATGTAGGCGCAGGCCAATTGGTTATAGCCTCAATTTTCTTTGGATCCGCTTTAATGCCCTCACCAGAAACGACACGGCCCAAGTACTCTGTTTCCTTGCGAAACAAATGGCACTTGGACGGTTTAAGTTTTAATTTAAATTTGCGAAGTCTCAGAAACACTTCTTTTAAATTATTACGACATGTAGAAACTGTGTCCCCAAATATTATAATGTCGTAAATAGACTAAGCAGTGTGTAAATAGTAAACCATTTAACATTTCTGCCATCATTTTTTCAAAGGTGGCAGGAGCATTACATAAGCCAAACGGCATTACCTTCCACTCATATAAGCCTATATGAGTCGTGAAAGCAGTTTTCTCTCGATCATCATGCTGCATCGCGACTTGATGGTATCCCGATTGGAGGTCCAAGGTGCAGAACCACTGATTTCCGCCCAGGCTATCCAAGCTCTCGTCAATGCGCGGTAAGGGATACGCATTTTTGCGCGTCATAGCATTTAACTTACGATAATCAATACAAAATCGCCACGTACCGTCCTTTTTAGTAACTAGATGAACCGGCGAACTAAAAGGACTTGTGCTGTCCGTAATAATTCCCGCGGCCAGCATCTTTACCACCTCATCTTCCAAGGCTTGTTTCTTGGAATCCATTAATCTGTGGTACGGTATCCTAAAAGGGGCGTTGTCACCGATATCGATATGGTGTTGCACCACATCCGTCCACCCCAGCTTAGCATCCGGTTTAGCAAATATGTCACAGAATTCAAAAAGAAACTCTGCAATTTTCCTTTTATCCTCTATTCTATCCACGTGAGTGGCCTCCGCCATGGATAATATAAAGTCAGGGAACTGTGGTACGCCAGTAAATTGCTTCCTGTCCACTGTATAGGCTGGTTCAGGGGATCCACCAAATCCCTCAACACCTCTCTCCCTTTTCAATAAGTCGAACACCAGGGCGGCCGTGGGACTATTAATAGCACCATGCGATCTGGCCTCTGCTGCATTGCCAACAATTTGGCCACGCAGCAAATGGACACAATCGTCGGTAGTATTAAGTAGTGGTAAAGCCGCGCTGGCAGACCCATTTATTAAAGAAGGAGCTGCTGTTAGGCCGACCGGACCCAGCAATTCAGGGTCAGGCTCAATAAGACACTGTCCTTCTCCCTCTATATGTCGGGTGGTAATCAAAGCTGCCACAGTTTGATGAGCAGCTATATTCACATCTTCAGCCAAGTACGCCAACCCACAATCTGTTCTGAGTTGACAATGCATGACTAAGTTATACGGCTGTAAGACTTCAAAAAGTCCATTATGTGGGGAAAGGCTGGCTTCATAGAATGACATCCAGTCGCTCCCCAGTATACCATCCTCTGGTATATCAACTATTAAAACTGGCGAGTAAAAAATCTGATTGGCGATGCCCAACGGGATATCTGTACAACCAAATTGAGGGATGACTAGGCCCGTAACACTCAATGGTTTCACGTCGGAAACCAAGTTACGCGCATTTAAATTGAGGTCATCAAAGAATCTCTTTCCTATCACGGACATAGCCGCACCTGTGTCAATGAGAAAGAATCCCTCAGATCCTCTAATGTTGATGGGCACATACCATCTTTTTCCACTTAGTGGGAAAATATTCATAGCGAACTGGTCTCGTTCGCCTACATTATTTAAGTCTAGACCGGTTCTCGTCAATATATAATCCATGCACACATCGGGCACCCGGTTCTGCGCATTTTGCGCGCACAATGATCGCATACCCGCCAGGAAAACCTGACGGACGCAAATCGCAGCCACTGGCACCTCTGTGGCATCGCACACTGAGGAACACCAGTCACCCGAGACATGGTGTGATAAGGGTTGGGCCCCACTGAGAACAGGTGGGCCTGGAAGCTTCCCCTCATGTAGCAAAGCTGACAACACTCCCGGCGTTGCAGCTGCATTTAATTTAAATACTCAGCATCGGCTAAGAATTCCGGTGACATGCCTTCAATAGGCATGGCTGCAACATTTTTGTGGGGGGGCGCGATATGCGTTCTCGCCGGCGGCAGAGGCTTACCACCACGCGCGTTTTGCGCGCCCCCAGCCGCTTGTAGCTTAGCTAGTGTATTAGGGTCGTGGCGTGAATTATCGCACACCTGACGATCACCTGCTACCATAGCTTGTTCTAGGGAATGAGGTTTTGCAACAGCGCAACAGAATGCCATATGGCCGAATCCTCGACATACATCCTGTATCCTCCGTGACGCGTGAGCGTCCTGGAGTTGTTCTTGTAGACGACCCTGTGGATCTACCTTGTATATCGGGGTTAAATTCTGGGCGTCTATCCCCCCAGTTCCTTCTGCCAGACTGATGTGGCCTATTGTTGTAGGGTCGAGAGCCCTGCCCATTGAAGGCACTGATACCTACATTACCATCATCGTATGGGGAATCGTTCCCATACGCCAATTGGTCAGGGGCGGAAGCAATTCCCGCCACTGAGCGTTTAGCCGGGGCCATACGGGCCTTGGCTGCATAATCTCGTAACATTTGATAAATGTCCTCCATGGTATGCTTACCAGGAGACCATTGTTTAAAGATCATATCGCGTTCTTCACGGTCACGGAGACCATTGATGAACACGGATACTGTTTTGCGCGCAATTAAATCACGCGACATACCACAACCTAGGCCAGCTTTCCTGGCCTCTGACTCGAGCATCATCCCATAATAAACGGAATTTGCTGAGTCTGATGGACGTTGAAATCTCTTCTCAAAGAGTTCCCACTTGGACAAGGGATCCATCCCTTTAAATTGCCATGCTAGTGCTTCCACTAACTCATCTAAGGTGGCGCATCTATCTTGCTCCCACCTGTCTACTGCTAGTTGGCCAGGGCCATCTTGTAATAAATGCAGCAGGCGCGTTAGAGCAGTGGTCTCGTTCCACCGATTAACTGACATGGCCTTACTGAATTTTTCCCACCATGACTCCCAATCTTGGTTGATACCGTCGAATGGGGCAACTTCCACCGCTCGAACCCTAGCCGGTTGATACTGCTCGTGGACACTTATATTACGGTCATGTAGATATAGAGACCGATTGACAGCCAAGGCGCCAATACCTGGGTTGATATTGGATGCCTCCATTACAGCCCTGCAAATAGCTGGGTTATTTTGAATCAGAGCTTGCTCTTCCACGGTAAAACCGTGTGTCGCCAAGGAGGTGACACCTGTGGTTTCCTGATGGACACCAGCTGTTGGCAGCTGGTTAGCCTGGGCGGCATTGGTAGGGACAGGCCCTGTGGGCGCAATTTGCGCGCTAGATTGCCGAGGGGACACGCCCCCTCCGGGGGTATCGTGTGCACGCCACTCTGCTAATGCTTGCCATTGTGCATGCAGCTCATTTTCGCGCGCGAGGAGTTTCCTTTCGCGCTCGTCTAACTTTGCTAGCTGGTCATAGTGGCCAGCTTGCTGTGCTGCAGGGACCATATAGGATACATCCATTATGGGAGGTGGCAGCGACAGGGCCGGGGTGGCCTCCGTCTTTTCTCTCGGGAGGAAAGAAAAGAGGCTGCCCTCCTCACGGGTGACCCTGAGCGCTTTTTGCGCCCCTTCAGTAACCCCGAGATTTTGCGCGTGTGCATTTTGCGCGTGCATTCAACGGGGTTGGTAACACCAACGAGGGTACAGCAAGCAAGGTCTTACCAGCCGGAGCTGGGTCAACCTTTGCAGAGTGGGGAAAGGCCCCGTCAGGCCGGACTGGGTCCGCCGTAAATTGAAAGGGTGAGACCCCTGTACTACGGACACTGTCCGATTCAACTGATACACCATCCAAGGACGGTGTTTCACGCGCATCCCCCTCTTCTGCCACAGTCGCTGCTGAGCGCAAGCAACTGCGACGGGAGGGGGGAGGCCCTTCTCCCAACTCCTTTTTTCTAGCCAGCTCTAGACCTCGTTAACCGCGGGCTGCTGTCCTGCCTACTTTGGGTGTATTCACACTTCCTCTGAACTTTATATATTTTTTTATCTGTTTTGAGACCGACTTAAATGTTTCTTTAGCTACAAAGAATGTATTTATTGTTATTAGATATTTAGATAGTGAAAAGAGAAGTCTCTAAAGAAAATACAAACCAGCCGAAAATTCTGTAAACCCCGAGGAAGATGAAAATAAACGATATCCCAGAATAAATGTGAGCAACTAAGGGAAACTGACTGAAAAATACCCAGATAGTTCAATCCGTCTTCCTTACTCGTGTTCTTGTTATTACTTAGAATATATACCCATAATTTAGAATAGCAAAAAAACTGTTTTATCTCCTGATATCCAAACCGTCCCCAATAAGGGAACAGAAAACGGTATACTGGTGCTAGCGGATGCACTGAGTAGGTTGTTTTTCGATGACTGGGCACGTATTCTGGCTGATAAACTATGTATTGGTAGTCATTTGACTAAAGTAAGTGCTGTTCATGACGATAATGTGTTTGACCAGTATCTATAATTATCTGCTCGTTCTGATTTCTTTCTTTGACCTCTTCTCTCGCAGATTATGAGTATGCATTAGTTAGCAGGCTGGGCATATTTTTCAGAGCAGGACTAATGCAAGGAACATGGAGGAACAAAAGGGTGCATTTTGAGTAATACTTGAGATTTTGCAAAAATAAAAAGGTTAACCCCAAGAACCCGAATCTAAAAACGGTAATGTTATATACTTTATACTTGAATGACAAATTGAGCACAGAGGGTGCAATAAAAAACTATCTGTGTGGGGCAAAATCGTGGGTAAAGCTAGTAAGGGGGAGGTGGGACGTATTCGACTGTTATGCGGAATCGGTCCTTAAAAGAGGTGTGTGTAAGTTAAAATGTAATGTTGTAAATAGAGCATATCCATTAAAAATAAAACATATCAAAATAATAATATTAAAATGTAGATGAATGGGAAAATATGGTCTTGTCTTTATTGCTGCTTTGTTAATTGGATATACTTGCTTATTAAGACAGTCTAATTTGTTTTATTCCAACATGCTGGGTGATGGCGGTCATACATTATTGGGCGGAGACATCGTGGCACATAAATCGTATCTGCTAGTAAACATCCGCAGCACAAAGACAGTATGCAAGCCGGACGAAAGCTACTGTGTCAGGCTACCCGAAATACCTCAATCCATCTTCTGTCCCATAAGAGCGTGGACGGAATACTGCCAGTATACCCGATGTCATCGGGACGCCCCAGCATTCGCACTGGAGAACGGGGACCCATTGACTAATCAAACATTTATCAAGTGCGTACGCCTGATTCTGAAGGGAGCCAAGTTACCGTGGTGGCCAATGGTAACAACTCATAGCTTGAGACGTGGAGCGGCGCAAGAGTATGCCCGTATAGGAGTGCCGTTGGACTGTTTAAGACAATTAGGGTGCTGGAAATCAAATAGCATTTTTAATTACGTAAATAAACAGTTAATCAAAAAAGGACCATCCACTCTCCTGTCCCAATTTGGCTGAGAGTAGATGGTCCATTTCCTGTTATGTCTGACGAGCAAGAGTCAGTAAATGTGAAGTGTGTCTGATGTGCTCAAACGTATGACCGTTATCTGCCTGCAGCTGCCGTCTCCTATCTTCAACTTCAACATAAGATCAATATGACTAAACTTAATGTAATGAGAGTAGAGTAATTAGCTAACCATCATATCCTGCAAATATGTAATTGATTAACAGGCTCATATTATATATTCTGGATTGTACTATCACAGAAGTTAGAGTTAGAGTATCAAGCCCTTAGGTCATCTGTTCTGATCGACCACGCTTGGACAATGTTAGCTAGGGTTAGACATATCACTGGCTACTGTAAAAAATTTATTATGAAATTATAATAAATTTTGGCCCAAAAGTAATCCCTGTGTCGAGTTTTTGAATTGTAAATGTTGCCGGTAACATGCGTAATTCAAAACCTTGACAACGGCCCCATAGCGATGCCTACCTGGATACCGTTGCAGTATAGTATTCGGTAACCCAGGCGAGTTGACTTCCGGTTACCCATACACACGTTGAATCATTCCTTACCGTATCGCTGAGCTGAAAGGACCTGCTTGTCTGTCTGCTACATATTTTACAGTCCATCCCCCCATCCCATCTAGATCCCCCTTTTATGTGTTGGGGCTGAGAGTAGATGGTCCATTTCCTGTTATGTCTGACGAGCAAGAGTCAGTAAATGTGAAGTGTGTCTGATGTGCTCAAACGTATGACCGTTATCTGCCTACAGCTGCGGTCTCCTATCTTCAACTTCAACATAAGATCAATATGACTAAACTTAATGTAATGAGAGTAGAGTAATTAGCTAACCATCATACCCTGCAAATATGTAATTGATTAACAGGCTCATATTATATATTCTGGATTGTACTATCACAGAAGTTAGAGTTAGAGTATCAAGCAAGCCCTTAGGTCATCTGTTCTGAACGACCACGCTTGGACAATGTTAGCTAGGGCTAGACATATCACTGGCTACTGTAAACAAATTATTATGAAATTATAATAAATTTTGGCCCAAAAGTAATCCCTGTGTCGAGTTTTTGAATTATAAATACATGCATATTTTTCGAAAAGTGGGTTATTAATTAAACCATGACTAAATTTTGCCTCAGACAAAATCAGCCAACATTTTAACACGTGAAGCTTTTATCTGAATGGGGAAGTATCGCAGAAAGCCCTTTTACCAGTATACTGAGTAACATTAAAGTTGTCTACTATGTCTGGGATATCATTGTCTATTAAATCAACTGCGCATCCCAAATTCAACTGATTGTTAACAGGACTGGCAACATGAACTGGGGTAACAAAAGCAACAGGTGGCAACAACAATTTATTGGGACAGACCATACCATTGTCCTTCTCCATATTAGTAACTACACAGGGGGCGGGATCCATCTGGGATCCCGTAGCAATCTCAAAATCACTATTGTCAGTATTCAGTCCATTATAGAGTGGATTGGTGTCATCCGAATCGCTAATAGGAGGCCACCCCCCATCAGAGTCTCTAACAGAACAAATAGACCCCTCAGCTTGAACATTAACACTAGACATTTGCTGAGACCTAACAGACAGCTGACAGGGGGTGGAAGGAGAAATATTAATTATATCAATGGCTGGGCTGATAATAGGCGACACAGCAGTGCCAGAGTCACTAATTAAGGAGGGTAGGCCAGCTCCACGTGGGTCAGCTCGACCACCCAATGCAAGCTCATTGCAGTCAGTGAATGGGGACAGTTCATCAGCCATCGAGTCAGAACGGTGGCGGGAATGCCAATGAAATGCATCTGTGCCCCCATGGCAACGACGTGGCCCGTACCCAGACAGAGGCAAACCCAAGGCCGGGGGGTGTTCGCTGTGCCACCGTACCAGCTGGAACTGTACGCCGCCTCCCAACCATTCCAACATTCAGAGATTTATATACGATGGATCTACAGCCAGTATTAAACCACTGACGTGACTGAACGGACCTACCACGGGTATCATACAAATATCCATGGCGCTCACGGTTATGGGTGTTACTAAAACGACTTGTGGCGCCCCGCCCCGGTGAGTTCCTGAACCTCAAGTACTTCCCCGACCCTCCAGGGGGCGTATGCCGTCTTTTATCAATTTTAAGCAGAAAAACAGTATCATTTTTGGAAAATGGGGGGGAAGGGCCTTCAAATTACATACAGATTTTATTACGGCAGGGGACCAATCCGCCTCAATCAAATCGACCTCAGAACTAATGGTGGAATGGGGAATGTGAGGCGACAACAGTAACCTAGACGGCCGACATAACACCGGCGAACCAACCGCACTGACCTGGTTAACGCACTGGCTGCCTGGTAGACTTGAAGTAGTGACTGATGGCGCCATCTGTAGACTCGCGGCGGTACTTGCGTAGTCCGACCGGTGGTATACGCACTTGCTCACAGGAATCCGCAGCGCCCAGCCCACTGCAATTCAAAAACTTGATACACGGTTACCAAGGGCATTACTAGGCAACTCGGATGCACGAGATTTGGAACGGCATTCCGTTTCCTTATGTGCGTGTTTTCGCTTAAGTTTGTACGCGCAATACGCACAAATATGCAAAAACCGACTTGAGCCTTCCCCATGATCTTCCTCAAAGCCACATGAACCGCCCTTATTCCAAATGATGCAAGGTCGTGCATCCACACCTTTCCTAAAGTCTGTAAACGAATTCCCACTGACGTGCTTAACAGTCTGTGATTCAATTCGTCTCCCTAAGCCGCACACATCACGCCGTATCTCGACAATTTTCCCCTCATTTTCCCAGCCTTCTGGTAGTCGCTTGTCAGCGATCATATTAAAAACTTTTTCGCTATACGTAAGGCAAGTGCTCCATGAATAGTTCTGAGCCATCTCCAGGATCGACTCTATATGATTATCGATGTGGATGTCCCAACCAGGTGGTACATCACCACGCCTAACCATCCTACTCATAGCCGCCAGATATTCAAACCACGTCGATTCTCCCTGACCGACTTTCCCCTTCTTTTCGTTTCTTATCACATATTTATGTGGCAATAACTTGAGTTTTTTAGAGTGCTTAGCGCGCTTCCGTGTCAGTCTAATTAGTTCAGTCATCATTGAATCATCACTCCCCTCATCACTATCGTTAAATTGTTCATCGGCAGCTGCCCTTTTTATGGATGTACTATGAGAAGTTGTATGTACTTTACCTTTTGCCGTGTGATGTGTGTGCCCCGTATTACACGAGATAGTTGTGCGAACCGGCGTACATTCCCTGGTCGTGCGAATAACCGTCGCCAGATTTTCTGTACTGACGTCATCCGCGTAAACATCCGGCGGGGCTATAATAGACCCAGCGCCGCCATCTTGGCCGCATTCCAGGCTGCGTAGTCGGTCCAGTAACGGTGCTTGTGCCGCGGCTAACTTGGTGTCGAGTAAGGTTGCAATATCCTCCAGCGACAAGCTTTTCCTGTGAGACGTAGACGGCCCCGGTGTCGGAGTCCTCCCTTCCAGATCGACCACGTTAAGCCGAGATGATGAGACTTTCCGACCCACCGTATTACATGCATCAATATCATCACTCGACACACCCGAATGATCCATGGATTTAAGCAGAGCATGTGAATACCGTCCTACTACACTCCGGGCTCCCCGTTGCTTCGGCATCTTCGACACTCTCAATGAATCTTGTAAACTCGCTCAGGTGAACCGTCGACGAGGGTGGCCAGGTAAGAACTGGACAAGCCTTGAATCTACTACCGGAAGTTAGTTTAGCGCATAGCAATGCGGGATACGAACGGTATCTATGGTGCTGCTCATATCAGGCCCATATCCAGGGTTTGTGAATTATGAATGTTTTGGGAAACATGGACAATTATATACAGTGTAACTGACAAATTTCAAACATATGCACGCAAAACACATATGTGGACATCCTCACATACATTTAGACCACCAAGGATATGCGGACTGCTTGCATTTCTCATGTACATATTATTGCTCTGTTATTATTTGCTGTTGTGTCATGGACCACACAGGATGGACGAATGAGTTAGAGAGTCCGTCTCCTGTGTTGGAAGATCGTGGGGTTGTGGGTTCGAACCCTGGTCGAGTCAAACCAATGACTTAAAAATTTATACTTGTTGCTTCCTAGCCCGGTGCTCGTCATTATTAGGATAGGGCAAGGACTGGTTGGCTCAGTGTCAGGATAATGTGACTGAGTGGGATATCAGGTCATGGTGCTGGTGGCCTGGTCTTCCAGTGGGGCAGCACTATAAAGTCACCATGAGTGCGCACTGTCACAAGTCGGTACCCGTCCTGATATGACCTTAGATGTTGCTAGGATGTAAAACAACAACAAACAAACTGTTATGTCATCCATATTAGGTCATGGTGCTGGCGGCCTGGTCTTCCAGTGGGGCAGCACTATAAAGTTGCCCTGAGTGTCCATTGTCACAAGTTGGTACCCGTCCTGATATGACCTTAGATGTTGCTAGGACGTAAAACAACAAACAATCCATGTCTCTTCCTCCCTCAAACAAATGTAAAATTTAAATTACCCAAATTGATTAATTATATTTATAGAATTGACCAAATAGCATTGAATATCCAACATGGAGGGGAGAGGCAACATCCACCTCATTTCCCCTTCCCCTCTATGGCCCTGCACAGTAGGCCAGGCCTACTTGGTTGGGTGGAGGCTAATGAGGTCACAAGATTGGCCTAATTGGTTAATGGCCTCCCTGCATAATGGGTTTTTCAAAGTGATTGTCCAAAGGGGTGAGGTTATAAATTCATGGGTTATTCTGTATATATGCTGTCCCAAATCATTAGCTAATGCATCAGTATCTAAGTTGGATATATAGGATCAAATGTAAGTAGTTGTTTTAATTTTGACAAAATTATATTTCATCGGACCATACAACTTTAACTACAATTAGGTATCCCAAGTCATTTTTGCAACTCAATAGAAATTACCATATTTTGATATAGTTCCATAGCTCTTACCAGGAAAAGTATAATGACACAAAGTTCATTAAGATCGGATGATTACATAAAAAGTTGTAGGTTTTTTAATATGGACAAAAATGATGCAAAAATCAGCTATTTTTGCAATTTGTTTGAAACCCACATTTCAGACATCCGTAATTCGAAATATAATGGCCACATGAACTTATCTTTCAGTTATATGTGTTATCTATACGCATATATCAAGTCTATTTTTTTCCAGAGTAATGAC
Organism: Branchipolynoe longqiensis; assembly: GCA_030323885.1. NCBI lineage: Eukaryota > Metazoa > Annelida > Polychaeta > Phyllodocida > Polynoidae > Branchipolynoe > Branchipolynoe longqiensis. Next base: position 1,847 of record JASIRB010000539.1, on the reverse strand, counting down.
ATAATTATCTTTCGAGATATTGGCCATTCAAAATAGCAAAAAACACAAATTGCCACTTGTCAATATGAGAAATTAAGAGGTATGGGGTACATAAATGCTTATATTTAAAGAAATACACAACCGATATCCTTTAAACTTCACCCAACAACATCATGTAGTAAAAATGAGTTACCCCAAACAAACCAATATTAGTATAGTTTCAGAATAATCATGATAATTGTTGAGGAAATTGACATAAATTTCAATTTTGCATACCAATTAAGGAGTAGGATTTACACTTTCGGCTCTGGTTTGCTGGAGATCACCACAAATTTGAAAATTATATCACTTTAAAGTTTTCAAAATGATCTTGACAGTGGTATAAAAATTATTTGGATATTTTTACCAGGAGATGATAGTAGACATTCTAAGCTTTAGTTTCGTATAAAACTTGATGGTTGTATTCTGAATGTCCTAATCATTATTTTGATTCAGAATTACCAAAAGTTTAAATTATCACCAATAAATGTCTTTTAAAAATATCCAAATAATTTTATACCCAGTGGGAGTGGGAGACTTGCCTGGCCTGATCCGAACGAATCTTCAACATGATGGACAACAGCAGGCTACCACGAGGCTGGTAAGACCCCACTGCCATCAAGGACACACAACAAGAGGCATGCCTCACGGGCACCAGAAGCATCCATGCCCAAAAACGCCTCATACCCAGTGTCATATCTGTATGTATGCGCGCGCACCCGGGCAGAAGTTGTACAGAGAGTTCCTTAAATAAAGGCTTGCTATACATCGACAGAAGCGTACAGACGTTCTCTTTACATGGTGTCAGATGTCAACTACTGATATGGTACTGACAGGTCTAAAGCCTCCCGGACCACTAATATTAGACACAAATGCAAGCAGTAACTGGAAAACCTGGTACAAGGCCTACAGAATATATGCGACGGCCGCAGGAGTAAAAACAAAACCAGAAGATATTCAGTGCTGCATGTTCCTGCACGTGGCAGGCCCTGAAGCCCACAAAGTGTATGACAACTTGGACTTGCCACCCGAGGATGAAGACAAGATAGAACTGCTAGTCAACGCGTTTCGGAGGTACTGTATCGGTCGGGGAAACATCATTATAACCCGATTTCGATTCAACACTCATAACCAAACTTTCGAAGACACCACGGCATATATCACTGCTCTCCGTGACAAAGTGTCTGAGTGCGAGTACGGTCCAATGGAGGAAACATTATTACATGACCGAATAGTAGCAGGCGTCCGGAACAGGGAATTACAAAACAAGTTACTTCAAACAGTGGAGGTGGACCTCACTCTACAAAAATGCATGGAAATATGCCAGTTGAGTGAGTACAATGCCAGACATTTGAACGAAAAGCCTGAAGACCACTTAAAAGAAGTAGACTCCATCTCCGGAAGCGCCGGTGCACATGCTGGCAGGCCCACAATGACGCCATCTTGGAAGTCACATGGTCCGAACAACAACAATAACAGGGCCGGTAACACCACATGCAGCAACTGCGGTTACGATCACCGTAGGGGAGCGTGTGCGGCCCGTGGCAAAACATGTAATTACTGCCGCAAGCTAGGACACTTCGAGATTGTATGCAGAAGCAAGTCTACACCAGTGAATGAAATATCTACAGGTCATCCAGACTACATGTGTGGTATGGGATACAAAGGAGCAGCAGCGGCGTCGAGTGTGGACAGTCTGGAGGCAGACTTATTCGTCGGCGCAGTCAACAACGATCATGATGATCGCGCCGGACTGTGGCACAAAAATGCTCGCGTGGAGGACCAGGACATACGTTTCAAGGTGGACTCTGGATCGAAGGCCAACCTGA
>JASIRB010003996.1:0-14975 GCA_030323885.1 Branchipolynoe longqiensis | reverse complement strand
TCGGCTTAACCAATATTTAGGTAGTTAGTATCTATCTTAGTTTTTTGGGGGGTATAACTTCCTATCATATAACTAATATCTTAGTCTAGTATGTACATCTAGTAAGATGGTAATAGGCTTGTGGATGAGGATGCGTTTCCAGAATTAGTTTGTTTGTTTTGTTTGCAGCTTTCCTTTCACTTGTGCCCTGTCCCTAGTTAGTGCCTAGATGTGCCAAAACTCAGTTTGAATCTCTTTACGATCATCGGGAGATCTTTTTTGTGTCGCCCAATTGCCTGCTTGATCTTGGCAGACTTCCTTGTTGGTAACATGGTCCTCACATGATAGCACCTCATTTTCATGGTTTATATTGTTTTTTAGGGCTCTGCTGTGAGGGTCCCATGATTCACAAACATAAGGAAGATGGGTGTAACAAAGAAGTGCATCAGTCATATCTTCAGGGGAGCTGAGAAATAATCCAAACTGGTTTCAGGCTTTTCATTGCTGTTGCTGGCTGCAGCATCCTAAGCCCTGTTTACACTGGCGATTTAAAACGTTTCATATGAAACGACTTGCCTAGATCGGCTCACATTTCCCGTGTAGACACGATGCTGTGGCGTTTTAGGGCTGAATCGCTTCATATGAAACGGTTCATCTATACCACCTCAGGAGGTGGTTTATTTGAAGCGATTCAGCTGGTTCCCGGGCTGCGATAGTATAAAATAGTACTGCTTGCCGGCTACAGGCGGAGCAGTAACTAATCGCTGGTGCCCGGCCGTGTTGGGGCCCATAGCAGTGCTCGCCGGCTACATGCGCACCACAGGCTGCTTGTTCCCGGTTGCCGACACACTTTCAAACTCGCTCGTGTAAACGCACCACTACATCGCTTCATATAAATCGATTTGTCTAGATCGTTTCACAATTCCCCGTGTAAACACGGCTCTTGAGAGTATCTCAGCCAGGTGTCTGAGCCCATGTATTTTAAGCTTTTGGTCGTCTCAAACCTCTCTTCATTCACTGTGATCTGTTGATTCCACTGGTTGTTTATCATATTTATCAGTTTGGTCTTCTCGGCACTGATCTCCATAGTTTGTGAAGTCGTTGTCAAGACACTCAACTAAATTTGCCAGTTCTTATTTCTCTGTTAAGCCATCAATACCATCAGCAAAGATCTCAGCATGATCCTTGCCAGAAATATGTTGAAGAGGATTGGTGAGAGTGGATTCAACGGCCTTCTTGAAGTCTATGAAAACATGGTAGATGTTTTGTTGAAGTGGGAGACATTTCTTACATAAGCCGTGTTCACACCCACAACTTTAGGCTGACTTAGATGAAGCGAATTAGATGAAGCGAACTATTGTCATGTCCACACACGGAGCGGATTAAGGTGGAAATCGATATCTGCGCATGAGCAAGTCCATACTAAACAGCGCCAGTTTCGGTTAGTCGACGTCGCCACGAGAGAGTGTGGGTTTGACCTAGATATGTATGGACTGAATCTTATTGGTTTGGAATTGGCAAAACTTCTGCTGGGCAGTGAAAACCTTAAAATAAATCATGAAAAAAATATCTGCACCTCTAGCAGGTTCATAGACCAAATTATATAATATGCGCTTTTGATCGACTGGAAAATAAACAAACTGAGGTCTCGACTGCGCATGCATGTGACGTCTTTAATTCGGTTCATCTAAGCTGCTATGGTTCACACTATGAACTTGGGCCGATTTGAGCTAGTTCGCTTCATCTGCACTACCTCACGAGGCGGTTTACTTGAGGCGAACTAGTTGAGGCGACTCAGCCCTAATCCGCCTCAGTGTCGCTTTCACACTGCCAATGTGAGCCAACTTAGATAAGGTGCACTAGATGAGGCGACTTAACGCCCAGGTGTGAACACGGCTATAGAATGCACAGATTGAAAATCTTGTCTGTGCTACTACTTCCTGCTCTGAAGCAATATCAAAAGCACACATGCTCCATTCCATGCATGACATAGTAGACAGTGTGGTCGCAAGAATTATAAGATGGAAAAGCAATCGTGTATAAACAAACTGGGCTCAGTTTATTGCTTGACACAGGAAGATCATACCATCGAGACTGCCACTAAGTCAAAATGTCAGCTGATGCCAAACCACTGACAAATGGGCATTGCCAAGTGACTGAAGGATTGTGTCATGAAAATAATCCATTCTACTTTCGCAAGGAGCTGATTAAAGGGAATGATTATGGAGACATGTCAGAACCATCCAACACCTGCTGAACTTAGGCAACAAAGTTTGTTTATTTGTTGTTTTACATCCTAGCAATATCTAAGGTCATATCATGACGGGTAGGGAGACTAGGGCACAGTGGGACACTTTTTTTCATTTTTGATCCTCTACGAAGATAGTGAACAAAAACAAACAATTCATGTAATGAAAAAATACCCTTTAATGCCTGTTACAAATATGGAATACAAATGAATCTGTATCTATTATATATTTCATGAACTATAATTTTTTTTTTTAAATGTGAAGTGTCCCAATGTGGACCGGGGCTCACTGGGACATTAACTCTCTGCATTACATAAAGCACCACTAACCTATCCTACGTCATCAACATTAATTATAATTTGTATGGTCTTGTTCCCCTATACTCCAGTCACAGTCCAACAAAGGCACTTAAGTCATATGTAAACTTGTATCGTTGAGGTGCCCCCAATGGACGTTGGTTTGGGGACCATGGCTACTTACTATGTTGTCAAACTCCACTTCATCAATGTCATCCTTCTCAGGGTATACAAATTGGTAGACCCCTGATTTTGTTTGTTTGTTTGTTTGTTTGTTTGTTGTTGTTTTACGTCCTAGCAACATCTAAGGTCATATCAGGACGGGTACCAACTTGTGACAGTGTGCACTCATGGTGACTTTATAGTGCTGTCCCACTGGGAAACCAGGCCGCCGGCACCATGACCTGGTATCCCACTCAGTCACATTATCCTGACACTGAGCACACCAGTCCTTGCCCTATCCTAATAATGCCGAGCGCCAGGCTAGAAAGCGACAAGTATCAATTTTAAAGTCATTGGTTTGACTCGACCGGGTCTCGAACCCACGACCCCACGATCTACCAGCATGGGAGACGGACGCTCTAACTCATTCGGCCATCCCGTCTGGTACCCCCCTGATTTAGACTTGCCTCTGAAGGAATTTGACTTCAAATTCATCATTCTCTAAGCGAGTAGTGATTTCTCCTATAAAATGTTTTAGCCCTCCAGACTTTGTTTGATATTTGGCCACAATGAAGCTTCCTTTAGAGAGGTCTTTCTTCTCAAACTCTGCTCCTCCATCTGACATTGTTTCTTCAAAATCGTCAGTCATCTTGAATTACACTTGTTCACTTTCGTGTTCTGAGTCTGCATCATTTTTCTTCTTTTCGGCTGCATTCTTTTTTATTTGTTGACCTTCTGCACTAATTTCAAGGCTGCTTGACTCTTCACAGGTTTCTTTTTCTTTCGGTTTTGTGTCTCAACTAACTCCTCCTCTAGTTCCCTCTTAATAGGAGTGCCAGTCAACACTAGAGTTTTGGCTTTTTTTCTGCCACAGTCTGTAGTGTTCTTTCGTTCTCCTGCTTTTGGATATGGTCGGAGGTCTTCTGGGGAGGAATATGCCATCTAAACAGTACTCATTCTCATTGGGGTACCCTTGAGGGTAGTTGGAAGGGCTGTGGAATCTCCAGCTTCTGTTCCCATGTCTTTATCATCATTTTCAACCTCGTTGTTTGAATGAGCCCCATTGATTTTTGGACTGCATGTTGATGCTACAGTTTCGGTGGAGGAAGACTGAGGCTGGGGCCTGTCAGTAACAAAGGCCCCCATGAATTCGACATCACCAAACATGTGTCTATCAAAGGTTCCTGACCATTTTGCTTGGTCTTCAGCATCTACAAAGAGAGCACCCATGTACTGTATTACTTTATTCATCTGTCTTAAATCAGAAAGTAACTCTATTCACTCTAATTCACATGCCTGAATTCTGCTGTAAGCATAATACATTTTCATTTGTCTTTAATATAATAGTGTAATACCCCCCCCCCCCACCACCAAAGAAAAAGGGGGGTAGCTGATATCTTTACTGAGTGTAGGCCTATAATCAAGGGGTTAATCAATCAATCAATGGGTGCCGTCTTCTCGAAGAAGGTTGGCTGCAATGGACCTCCATCTCTTCCTGTCATTCGTTCCTCTCACGCATTCCGCATAACTCATTGCTGTCCACTCAGTGATGTTGTCCATCCATGTTGTTCTCCTTCTCCCTCTTGGTCTTTTCCCTTCTATCTTCCCTTCCAGTATTCTTCTCTGTGATTCCTGGTGTCGTATCATGTGGCCAAAGTATTTAATTTTTCTGTTTTTGATCGTTTGTATTATCTGTCTCTTTATTTTCATTCTTGTTAGGACCTCCACGTTGCTTATCATTGCTGTCCATGGAATTTTTAACATTCTTCTGTATTGCCACATTTCAAATGCCTCGAGCTTTGTTGTTATTGCTTTCTTCAAAGTCCATGTCTCGCAGCAATATAAAAGTGTAGACCACACATAGCATTTTAGCAGTCGGAGTCTTGTTTTTATATTGATGTCTCTAGATGTTAGTACTTTCTGCATCTTTAGAAATGTTGTTTTGGCAATGTTTATTCTCCGTTTAATCTCTCTTTCACATCCGCCATCACTAGTTATTAAATGGCCCAGATACACAAATGACTCTACCTGCTCCAAGATTACACCATTAACTTTTATCTCTGCTCTTGGTTTGTATTCCTTTCTGCTGACAACCATGGATTTTGTCTTCTTTACATTCATTTTGAGGCCACATCTCTCACTTTTTTCTTTTACTTCATCCACTATATCTTGTAGTCGATTTGATGATAAGGCTAGCAGTGCTGTATCGTCTGCGTATCTTGTGTTATTGATATTTCCACCTCCAACATTTATTCCTATGCTGTCATCTATTTCTCTGAAAATCATTTCCGTATAAATGTTGAAAAGACTAGGTGATAGAACACATCCTTGTCGCACTCCACATTTGATCTTCACTTCTGATGTCAATGAGTCTCCAATTCTTACAGCAGCATACTGTTCCCAGTAGAGGTTGGCCACAAGCCGAACGTCCTTACCGTCTAGACCGATTTTTTGTAGAGCTTCTATGAGTTTCTTATGATGTACTTTGTCAAATGCTTTAGCGTAGTCTATATAACATATGTATATATCCTTATCTACTTCTAGGTGTCTCTCAATTATTGTTCTCATGTTAAAAATGGCTTCCCTTGTTCCACTGTTTGGTCTGAATCCAAATTGCTCTTCTGATACCTCTCGATTAATTTTTCTTTTAATCCTTTCTAGTAGTATTTTGAGTAAAGCTTTAATAACATGGCTCATGAGGCTTATTGTTCTGAAATCCGAGCATTCCACCGCTTTTGGTTTCTTAGGAAGGGCAATAAATATAGATTTTCTTAAGTCTGATGGAATATATCCGGTGTTATATATGTCATTAAAAAGAGCAGTTATCCTTGTGATGCTATCTCCCTCCAAAGCTTTTAACATTTCAGAAGAGATATCATCTGTTCCTACTGCTTTCCCATTCCAAAGTTGCCCAATGGCTCTTATTACTTCGCTCTCCAGAATAGGAAGCCCATCAGTATTCCTCATCTCAGGTATTTCCTCTCTCTGCCCGTCAAAAAGTTCTTCGATATATTCAGACCATCTATGAGAGACTTCCTCTTCATCAAAAAGTAGTTGTCCTTTCTTATTCTTGATACATCCTCTTTGTTTCGAAGACTGCTTATTATTTGTCATTTCTCTGACCCTTTCGTACATATCCCTTGTCTGATGATTGTTTTCAAGGGTTTCTATTTCCTCACATTTCGATCTCAGCCATCTTTCTTTTTCTTGGGAGCACTTGTTCTTTACTTCCCTGTCCATTCCATGGTATTTCATTGTATTCTTATGTATCTTCCTCTCTTTCATTAGTTGTAGGATTTCATCTGTCATCCATGCCTTCTGTGTTACCCTTTTTTTCAGTGGGAGCAATATTTCATTTGTTTGTTTTAGGCTTTCCTTGAAACACTTCCAGTTATTCTCCATTTTTGATTCTTTATTTTCATTTTGTTTGCTTAGTTCCATGAGTAAAGATTCGTATTTGTTGTTCACCTCCACTGCATAGGTTTTCCTCAGTTCAGGTTGTTTAAGTGCTGTGATGTCATAGTATGGCCTCTTTATCTGTGAGGATTTCGACTTCCTCAGTTTGACTTCTATGGTGGCAATGAGTGGGTTATGATCCGAACCTATATCTGCACCTGGGTATGTTTTTATTCTATTTATACTGTTTTTAAATCAAGGGGTTAATATATGTTCTTATATTAAATAATGATTTTCAAACAACCAATACATATGTTTTCTACTGGTTTGTTTGTTGTTGTTTTACGTCCTAGCAACATCTAAGGTCATATCAGGATGGGTACCGACTTGTGACAGTGTGCACTCATGGCAATTTTATAGTGCTGCCCTGCTGGAAGACTAGGCTGCCAGCACCATGACCTGAAATCCCACTCAGTCACATTATCCTGACACTGAGGCAACCAGTCCTTTCCCTATCCTAATAACGCCGAGCGCCAGGCTAGGAAGCGACAAGTATCAATTTTTAAGTCATTGGTTTGACTCGACCAGGGTTGAAACCCACGACCCACCAACACGGGAGACGGACGCTCTAACTCATTCGGCCATCCCGTCTGGTCGATACAAAAAGAATCACCCTCCCCTTCTCAGATACAAAAAGAATTATTAAAATAATCCGCTCCCCCTCCCGAGATAGGAACGAAAATAAACAAGAATTAACCCCCTCCCCCTCTCAGAGATACAAAAATAATTATTAAAATAATCCCCTCTCCCCCCCGCCCCCTTCCTTAGCCGTGTTTACACGCAGAATTGTAAAACGATCTAGACAAAGCGATTTATATGAAGCGATGTAGTGGCGCGTTTACACGCAACTAGTTTGAAAGTGTGTCGGTGCCGGGAACCAGCAGCCTTAGTGGGGAGCCTGTAGACGGCGAGTACTGCTATTTGTTTAGTTTACATTCGTCGATTCACAATATGAATAACGACACCAATGTAGCGGCTACGTTAATATCGCTTGGAATTTAGGGTTAATTTAATTAAATTTCATTATTTGAGTATGTAATTCTGTTAAATATGATCGCATTCAATAGATTTCGGCCTAATCGGTCCCTAACACTGCTGGGCACCAGCAATAGTTACAGCTGAGCCTGTAGCCGGCGAGCACCGCTATTTTACACTATCGCCGCCTGGGAACCGGCTATATCGCTTCATCTATACTACCTCCCAAGGTGGTTTACATCTACCGATTTATATGAATCGATTCAGCCCTAAAACGCCACAGTGTCGCGTTTACACGGCAAATGTAAATCGATCTAGGCAAGTCGTTTTATATGAAGCGTTTTAACTCGCCCGTGTAAACACGGCTCTAGATAGGAACAAAAATAAACAAGAATTACCCACCCCTCTCAAGCTGTATTCACAAGGGCAAAATCTAAAGCGATCTCAGGAAGGCGATTTATATGAAGCGGTCTATGCGCGCATTCACACGGGCTGAGTTTCAAAGTGTGTCGCATTCACACGGGCAGTGCTTTGAATCGGTTTAAGGCGGAAGTGGATATCTGCGCATGAGCAAGTCCAGACTAACCAGCGCCACTTTGGGTTTGTCGACGTCGGCCGAGAGAGTGTGGGTTCGACCTAGATATGTATGGACTGAATCGTATTGGTTTGGAACAGTCAAAACTTCTGCTGGGCAGTGAAACCCTAAAAATAAATCATGAAAAAAATATATGTGCACAGCTAGCAGGTTCATAAAGCAAATTTATCGGAAAGTCAACACACTCAGGTCTCGACTGTCACGTTTCCCTCGACTGCGCATGCGTGTGATGTCATAAATAAAACGATTCAGCGTAGATCGCTTCCTGTAGACCACCTTGGTAAGCGTTTTACATTAAACTATTTATATGAATCGATTCAGCCCTAAAACGCCTCAGCCGTGCATTCACACGGCAAATCTGAGTCGAACTACGCAAGTAGTTTTGCGTGAGGCGTTTTAACTCGCCCGTGTGAATACAGCTATAGTAGAGATACAAAAATAATTATTAAAATTAGTGACAGTATGAGTGGGGCGATAGGCGACGGTTTGAATCTGGCTAGATTTTGACACATACTATATGTTTTCTACACTACAGTTGTGTTCTTATTTGCAGGTAAGGACGTTTCACGCGGATGTGACACTGACACTATAGTGACACTGACACTATAGTGACAGTATTTGTGCGGCGATTGGCGACGGTGTGGCGGTTTCAGTGTGTTCCCGTGCTCAGCCGTGTCCCGTTGCTTCTGCGCATGCGCGGATTTCGCATCAACTCGGGTCACCCGAGCCACTTATTGGCGCATGCGCACATCCTACAAACTCGGGTCGAATAATCGAATACGCTTCTCCGCGCTCGGGTGGACAATTTTTCTTTTTAATAACCGATAAAACCACAGCAAAATAGGATTTAAAATTTTATGATGGCCTAGTTTACCTATATTCCATTTAATTAATCTAAGTTATTCTTTTTTTGCACACGGCACGTGTATTTGTCGACTCCACTCGCCGTGTTCTATTTGAAATTCTGACCACTCGGATGACCCGAGTCGCCCGGGTAGTGTTAATCGATTACGGCCATGCTTATTAGATTCTGACGCATGCGCAGAAGCGAGGTACACGTCTGAGCACGGGAACACGCTGAAACCGCCACAGGGGTTTGAATCTGGCTGGATTTTGATGCATGCGCAGACGATGCTGTTCGATTTTGACGCATCGCAGAAGCAATGCGGAGAGTTGAAACCGACAGAGACCCCAAACCACAACACAAGGTGACATAACCCCTGTTCACATCCACAACTTTAGGCCGAACTAGATGAGGCGAACTAGGCGTGAAAGTGTGTCGAGTACACACATGCAGTACTTGGGGCGGTTTAAGGCGGAAATCGATATCTGCGCCTGAGCACGTCCATACTAACGAGCGCCACTTTCGGTTAGTCGACGTCACCACGGGAGAGTGTGGGTTTGACCTAGGTATGTATCGACTGAATCGTATTGTTTTGGAACGGTCAAAACTTCTGTTGGCCAGTGAAAACCTAAAAATAAATCCTGAAAAAAATATCTGTACACCTCTAGCCGGTTCATAGATCAAATTATATTATATAGTGTGACATGCTTAATCCGCTTCAAGTAAACAGGTACCGTCCACACAAGCAAGGTGGGTTCATATAAGCTACCTCACGACGGGGTTTACATGCGGCGAACTAGTTGAGCCGAATCAGCCTTAATCTGCCTGAGCGTTGCGTCCACACGGCGAATGTGAGCCGAACTAGACAACGCAAACTAGTTGAAGCGACTTAACGCCCGTGTGTGAACACAGCTATAGACCAAATTATATAATATGCGCTTTTGATTGACCGGAAAATCAACAAACTCAGGTCTCGACTGCTCATGCGTGTGACGTGCTTAATCCGCCTCAAGTAAACCGCTACCGTCCACACAAGCAAGATGGGCTGACTTAAGCTAGTTCGCTTCATATAAACTACCTCGCTACGCGGTCTACTTGAGGCGAACTAGATGAGTCGACTTGGGCCTAATTCGCTTCAGTTTCATATCCACACGGCCAATGTAAGTCGAACTAGATAAGGCAAACTAGTTGAGGCGACTTACTGCCTGTGTGTGAACTAGGCTATAGAATGGCCTGACCCAGTTTAGACTGGCATACTTCTCAAAGCCAAGAGCCTATAGTTCTGCTACTTGTTTCTAAACACAAATTTTCTGTATAAAAAAAAAAAGACCTCTCCAATGTTTTAGCGAGTATCAATGGAATTATTTTACCCGATCGCACAGGTTTCGGTCTGTATGTGTATAGTAGGCCTGGATGTGTATAGTAGGCCTGGATATCCAGGCACGAGCAGAAGAAAGGAATATGATTGATTGATTGATTGTTTCTTCAGGCCGTGTCATTCACGGCGGCAAAGGAATAAGTAGCAGGTCAAGTGACCCCGGGGATGGTACCTGGATACATGGTAGAATAAACTCACTCACAACACAGAAGTCAAAGCGTTCAGATGTTCTACTTTCACAAATGTCTACTTGTAGCCTTCGTAGTGGAAGCCCTCAGCGCTTCATTGAGCTACAGCCAAATCGGTTGGGATCCAGTCCAACGATCTGCATCGAAAAGGAGTAAAGGCTCCTCTGCTGCCCTGGAACCTCCGCACCTGAAGCTCTGTTGATCGACTGGAGCTGCCTTGAGCCCATCTGTTTACCTGATTTCGTGGTAAATTCCATGCACTTCAGGTAATATTGTAACTGATCACCCTATGTCAAGGATCCGCCCCAAACCTTCCCTTTGATTAGTTTGGGAAGGTAGGACGGAACAGAGTGTACTCCTTATCTGATTTATCTTTGATTTTCTTTTACCTGGTTACCTCTTTACCAGTATCAGTGGTGACATGCTTGAAGACATTCTTGTATCATTTGGAGCTTGTGAAGCTGCTGGTTGCCATGAGAACCCCCAAACTGTCATTCATCCCTTTGATCAGACCAGTGAACTCCCACCCCCCCCCCCCCCCCCCCCTCCATCGACATTCAGTTTGCAACTGGGACAATTGCAGCAATTCTCCATTTGGTCACTCAACACCACATTGTAATCCATGTCTTTATGGAAGGAACCCTTCACTTGTTTCACACCATCATATTTATCCTTAATCCTGGAGATAACCTCAGCAGGTTTGACAGTTTCAAACTGAGTGTCGAACGCATCCCTGAGAACTGAACAGACTCTCAGAGTTCTGCAAATGCTGCCTCTTTTCCTTCCCTTTTGCAGACCCTCTGTCCCTGAGACCTCCAAAGAAGAAGAGGAGGAACAGGTACGACTCCTCTTCTTCAGATTTCTCCGAGTCTTCCTTGCCCACTATGGACTCGGATGAGCTAGAGCCACTTCTCGCACCTTGGTCTCTGAACCTCGCTCTCCTCTCCCCTCTGTCTCTGTCTAATGTAGGGGGATCCACTTCTATTCTAATCTTTGTTCTAGTGCTTTTCCCCTCTGCTAGCCAGGTTTTTGCAAGCAGCTACCCAGACAGCACACAGCCGTCGGCCCGACGTCGGCTATTGGTCGGTCCGTCGGCACCGACTTTCCACCGTCGGGCCACCGTCGGCCCGCCGGTGGTGTTCCGACGTTGGGAATCAATCCCTTTCCACTTTTGATTCACCGTCGGGCCATCGTCGGCCCGACGGTGGTGTTCCGACGTTAGGGTTAAACTTTTGAGCCGTCGGGCCACCGTCGGGCCTCCGTCGGCCCGACGGTGGTGGGCCGCCGCAAGTTTGCATTCATTTTCCACACTTGGTATACCGTCGGGCCATCGTCGGCCCGACGGTGGTGTTCCGACCTTAGGTTTCAATCCTTTTCCACTTGTGAGCCACCGTCGGGCCACCGTCGGCCCACGGTGGTGTTCCGACGTTAGGGTTCAATCCCTTTCCACTTTTGATTCACCGTCGGGCCATCGTCGGCCCGACGGTGGTGGGCCGCCGCAGGTTTGCATTCATTTTCCACACTTGGTATACCGTCGGGCCATCGTCGGCCCGACGGTGGTGGGCCGCGCCTGCGCAGTTCTTTAAATTTGGATTTCGGCTCGAGTCGCCAGCGGAACACGTGCGATTGTTGATCAGTGTTCTTTTTCTACCAATAACTCCAGAATTACCCGGAATTTTAAGGAATTATTTAACAGGTATGTTTATTAATATGTTTAGATTATTTTGTAAAAGTTTTGTAATTTATTACGAAGTATTAGTGGAATTATTCGTGTTAATACGATTTGAATCATCCGATGCGGTTTGTTTACTTCGAATCCCCACCTGACTCGAGTCGCCGGCTCGAGTTGCCAGCACAACACGTGCGATCGTTGGACAGCGTTCTATTTGAACAAATAACGCCAGAAATCGGAGGAATTTAAAGGAATTATTTAACAGGTTTGTTTATTAATATGTTTAGATTATTTTGTAAAAGTTTTGTAATTTATTACGAAGTATTAGTGGAATTATTCGTGTTAATACGCTTTGAATCATCCGATACGGTTTGTTTACTTCGAATCGCCACCGGAACACGTGCGATTGTTGATCAGTGTTCTTTTTCTACCAGTAACTCCAGAAATCCCAGGAATTTTAAGGAATCATTTACCAGGTTTGTTTATTAATATGTTTAGATTATTTTGTAAAAGTTTTGTAATTTATTACGAAGTATTAATGGAATTATTCGTGTTAATACGATTTGAATTACCCTGAACGGAATTTTGACGAAGGACCGCCATCTTGTTTTTTTCCGAGAAGACACTGTCACTATAGTGTCAATACGTACAGACTATATTAAATTTATATGGTATGGGATCTCGATTTCTATTAATTTTGAATAAAACTAATATTTTTACAGTGACAGTGTCTTCTCGGCTCGTCGGCCCGACGGCGTTTGTCGCCGTCGCCCCGACGGCGGCAGCCGCCGTCGGGCGACGGTGAGGTTGGACAAAACAACGCGCCGACGGCTTTTGTCGCCGTGGGGCCGACGTCGCAGCCGCCGTCGCCCGACGCGTCGGGCAGGGGCCGCGGCTGCCGTCGCCCGACGGCGGCAGCCGCCGTCGCCCCCGACGGCAGGGAGGTTGGACAAAACAACGTCGGCCCGACGGCGTTTTCCACCGTTGGGCCGCCGGAGCGGCCGCCGTTGGGCCGCCGTCGGGCCGACGACTGTGTGCTGTCTGGGTATCCGATGCCCTTATTAGCACCTTGTTCTTGTGGTTTGAATCCTGGTCGAGTCAAACCAATGACTTAAAAATTGATACTTGTCGCTTCCTAGCCTGGTGCTTCGCATTATTAGGATGGGGCAAGGACTGGTTGGTTCAGTGTCAGGATAATGTGACTGAGTGGGATATCAGGTCATGGTGCTGGTGGCCTGGTTTCTCAGTGGGGCTGCACTATAAAGTCACCATGTGTGCGCACTGTCACAAGTTGGTAGGGGAGACCGGGGCACCGTGGGACACGGGCACAGTGGGACAGTGCCTCTTTGTCTAAAAATAGAAAGGGAGCCCTTCAGCCTCCTCATCAAAAAGAGGCTCAGGGGTTCCCCCCTCTCTCCATCTTATCATTTTTCTATACCCAAGGTAAAATTTCACTATTGCTCTGTCTGCCTCTTGTCTTGAGATTACAAATATAGATTTCATTCATTAGGGTCTGAAACACCCATTAGAAACTGTCAATTTAGACATAAATGTTGCAGCAATATAATATGGGTGTCATGACCTACATCCCACAAACTGAAGGAAGATTGCCCGGGGCACAGTGGGACAGCCAATTTTGGGGCACAGTGGGACATGTCCCACTGTGCCCCGGGTGTCCCAGCAAATTTGACTTAATACATATAGATATGTGTATTACTTGTTTGAATTAAATCCTGAGGCACAGGGACAGTGTCCCAGTGAGCACCGCACATGTAGTTATTCAATAATGGGCTCTAAATAAGCAGCTTGAATGACAAGTAATACAAATGATAACCAGTAGATGGTGGCCTAATCAGTAGAGCATGGGCCTCGCGTGTGGAAAGTCGGGAGTTCTCAGAGATAAAAAAATTATTATTAAAATAATCCCCTCCCCCCCTCCCGAGGTAGGACCAAAAATAAACAAGAATTACCTGCCCCTACCCACTCTCATAGATACACAAATAATTATTAAAATAATCTCCCCCTCCCGAGATAGTAAACAAAAAAATTTAAGTACCCCCCTCCCCGAGATATATGAAACAATAATTAAAAGAATGTAAAAGCCCCCCCCCCCAAAAAAAAACACCAGCCGCTGTGTGAATAAAGTAGCAATAACCCCCCCCCCCCCAAAAAAAAAAACACCAACCATGAATAGATAAATAAAAGTACCCCCCCCACCCACCTCAGCGATACAAAAAGAATCCCCCCCCACCCCCCCCATTCCAGATACAAAAAGAATTATTAAAATAATCTCCTCCCCCCCCCCAATAGTAAAAAAAAAAAAGAAAACCCCCTCCAAGAGAATTGAAACAATAAATAAAAAATGTAAAAGACCCCCACCCCCACCCAAACCAAGCCTACCTGTGTGATAAGTAAAAATACCCCCCCCCCCCAAATAAAGAAAAAACCATTTCATGAATAGATAAATAAAAGTACCCCCCACCTCAGAGATACAAAAAGAATCACCCCCCCCCTTCTCAGATGTGTGAGGTGAGGAGATACAAAAATAATTAAAAATAATGCCCTCCCCCCGCCCGAGTAAGGAAAAAATATAACAAATTACCCCTCTCTCCCTCTGAATACAAAATAATTATAAAAGAAAAAATCACCCACCCCACCTCGCGAGATATAAAAAAAATGAAGTTACCCCCCCCCCCATCCCCATCCCAGAATATTTGTAACAATAAATTAATAAATTATAAGCACCCCCCCCTCCCCCCCCACACCCAAACCAAGCCAGCCACTGTGTGAATAGAGGTAGGAAATAAGCCCTCCCCACAAAAACCAAGCCATGAATAGATAAATAAAAGTACCCCCACCACCTCAGCGATACAAAAAGAATCACCCTCCCCTTCTCAGATACAAAAAGAAAAGACCAAAAATTAACAAAATTACCTACCCCCCCCCCCTCAAGAATACAACCCACCCCCAAAACCAAAGCCATGAAATAGATAAATAAAAGTATCCCCCTCTCAGAGATAAAATAATTATTAAAATAATCACCCCCTCGCGAGATAGTAAAAAAAAAAAAGAAAGAAGTACCCCCCTCCCCGAGATATTTGAAGCAATAATTAAAAGAATGTAAAAGCACCCACCCTCCCAAAAAGACCAAGCCAGCCGCTGTGTGAATGGAGGTAGGAAA
>JASIRB010000844.1:0-30614 GCA_030323885.1 Branchipolynoe longqiensis | reverse complement strand
ATACTATACACATATATGTATATATATGTATATATATATACATACACACGCAGTACACTTGTACCAGGTTTGATTAAATAGCATAATAGTCATGTCCAGCGATAAATGTTTAATAAGTGCATCAGTAGGGCCTATCTAAAGCCGTGTTCACACACAGGCGTTAAGTCGCCTCAACTAGTTCGCCTTGTCTAGTTCGGCTCACATTCGCCATGTGGACGTGATGCTGAGACGGATCAGGGCTGATTCGCCTCAACTAGTTCGCCTCAAGTAAACCGCGTCGCGAGGCAGTCTAGAGCAAGCGAACTAGCTTAAGTTGGCCCAAGTTCATAGTGTGAACGGTAGCGGCTTAGATGAGCCGGATTAAAGACGTCACACACATGCGCAGTCGAGACCTGAGTTTGTTTATTTTCCGGTCGATCAAAAGCGCATATTATATAATTTGGTCTATGAACCTGCTAGAGGTGCACAGATACTTTTTCATGATTTATTTTAAGGTTTTCACTGCCTAGCAGAAGTTTTGACCGTTCCAAACCAATACGATTCAGTCCATACATATCTAGGTCGAACCCACACTCTCTCATGGCGACGTCGACTAAACGAAACTGGCACTGGTTAGTATGGACTTGCTCATGCGCAGATATCGATTTCTGCCTTAAACTGCCCCGAATACTGCATGTGTGGACACAACACTAGTTCGCCTCATCTAGTTCGCCTTATCTAGTTCGGCCTAAAGTTGTGTGTGTGAACACGGCTTTGATTAAAAATGTAGGAACAAATCTAGGCACAAGCTTTGGTTTCTAAAATTTTATACTTTCGTCAAATTATTCAATTTTAACGGACTCATGGAGACGGGAACCATACTAAAAAAAATGCTCTCCAAGCACGACTTTACTTACCTTTTCCATGTTTATATAACCAACTATTGTGGGGAGAGTGCTGGGGTCAGTGCTCCTAGGGCATTTCAATATTATTTTTTTTAGAGTACTAGTATGCATACAGGAAATATATTTCTACATTTGGGTCGTTCTCAGAAACTGTGTACCACTTGAGTCAGTCTACTTGAAATGCATATTTCAACGAAACCCATTATTGGAGTGTCAATATTTAGATTTCATCATTTATCCCAATAATGTGGGAGATATTTTAGATCAATAGTAAATGGTAATATTGTGTATTATGTATCTTATTAGGATGGATGTAGCTAAATAAATAGAAAATTACGTCACTAATTTGTGACATTGTCAACAGCATTGAAAATAAAGTGTCACAAACTTAATGAAAACCTCTGAACAACAGCACATTTCACTTCAAATGGTTATATACAATGTCTTCATTAAGTTGAAGACATTTATTAAATTTTTTTAATAAAAATTATGAAATAGTTTAACCTTTTCTTGAGCCATTAACATCGTAACATTTTGTTTTCACTTGCAAGTACTATGAAACTATGTATCAAACACTGAGTACAGATACAGTACAGGAACTATTTTCACCATTTGACACTCTATGTATGGACCCAGTTATGGGATAGTAAATGATAAATCCTGAAATTGCCTGTAAACATTGAAATTTGAGCCGAACATTTGTGTAAAATTGTTGATCTCACTTGAACTGCTACCTTGCTAATATTTTTGTGCTTTTCTCTTTAATCATCACAAATAAGACAAAACCATAGCAATGAGTTTTCAAATTATTATGACTACTGTTTATAAAGCAAGTGGCATGTGAAATGTCCTAAAAATGTCAAGCTTTGTGTGGAAAATATTTGATTTTGGAGACAGATAGGTTTCCATGCTATACTGCTATTTATTGGGTGTGAGCATCATTTGACCTACTTAAAAATGTCAGAATATGTTTATTTTCAATTATTCAGATGCAAAAGGACATACACATTGAGGAAGTTTGTATATATAGGACTTTTGACAGCATTTTGATTTTATGGTACTGATGTCACAGTATTGGTACACAACTTCTGAGAACGACCCATTTCTCTCCTTCTCTCTCTCTCGCTTTTATATCCTCTCTCAATTTGTCAAATTCAAGCCAATATAGGTATAAATTGTGCATTGGAACCACCACATTCAGAGTTAATTCCTACGGAAGCAGTTTTTGCTCGGGTTTAAACAGAATTGTAATTCACCCCTACTAACGGATAGGGGTGAATCTTTATCTAGGTTTGAACGCAAGTAGGCCTACGCAAGTAGGCCTACGTATGTACTTCATAGGGCCTACATGTGACATGTAGGGCTACACACGTCGGCCTCCCAACCCAGAGTAGGTAGTGCTGCGGGAGTAACTGGTATACACGTCGCACATCATATTTATAGAAGTGACAATCGGATGTGGCCTGATGTAAAAGGGCTGTCACACTATGATGTAAGAGCCAACGTAAGCCTGGCATGGGTGACTTTTCATCATTACATTGAGGTATGTTGGATTACGTTATGATGACGTTAGAATGATGTTAGACTGACGTCGAGCTATGTCACGTTACGTCGTGTTACATCGGCGCGGGTCAAGGTTTTCAACATGTCCAAAACTTTCGACGTAGCTCGACGTGATGCTCTGACGTTCAGGTGATGTCACACTCATGCTACGCCGACGTTAGACGTGCGGGAGGGATGCGTCGGCTACGTTAGATCAACAGTGGTTGTTTGGTTGTTGTTTGTTGGTTGATTGTTGGTTGGTTGGTTGTTGGTTGGTTGTTGGTTGGTTGTTGGTTGGTTGTTGGTTGGTTGTTGGTTGGTTGTGGATGGGTTGTTGGTTGGTTGGTTGTTGGTTGGTTGGTTGTTGGTTGGTTGTGGATTGATCATTGGTTGGTGGTTGGTTGTTGGTTGGTTCTGGATTGGTTGTTCGTTGGTTGTTTGTTTGTTGGTTGGTTGTTGGTTGATTGTTGGTTGGTTGTGGATTGGTTGTTGGTTGGTTGTTGGTTGGTTGTTGGTTGGTTGTTGGTTGGTTGTTGGTTGGTTGTGGATTGGTTGTTGGTCGGTTGTTGGGTGGTTGTTTGGTTGTTGGTTGGTTGTTGGTTGTTGGTTGGTTGTGGATTGGTTATTGGTTGGTTATTGGTAGGTTGTTTGGTTGTTTGATTGTTGGTTGGTTGGTGTACCAGTTGGTTGTTGGTTGGTTGGTTGTGGATTGGTTGTGGATTGGTTGTTGGTTGGTTGTTTGGTTGTTTATTGGTTGTTGGTTGGTTGGTTGTGGATTGGTTGTTGGTTGGTTGTTGGTTGGTTGTGGATTGGTTGTTGGTTGGTTGTGGATTGGTTGTTGGTTGGTTGTTGGTTGGTTGTTGGTTGGTTGTTGGTTGGTTGGTTGTTGGTTGTTTGTTTGTTGGTTGTTGGTTGGTTGTTGGTTGATTGTTGGTTGTTGGTTGGTTGTTGGTTGGTTGTTGGTTGGTTGGTTGTTGGTTGTTGTTGGTTGGTTGTGGATTGGTTGTGGATTGGTTGTGGATTGGTTGTGGATTGGTTGTTGGTTGTTTGATTGTTTTGTTGGTTGGTTGTGGATTGGTTATTGGTTGGTTGGTTGTTCTTTGGTTATTGATTGGTTGTTGGTTGGTTGTTGGTTGGTTGTTGGTTGGTTGTTGGTTGGTTGTTGGTTGGTTGTTGGTTGGTTGTTGGTTGGTTGTTGGTTGGTTGTTGGTTGGTTGTTGGTTGGTTGTTGGTTGGTTGTTGGTTGGTTGGTTGGTTGTGGATTGGTTGTTGGTTGTTTGTTTGGTTGTTTGTTTGTTGGGTGTTGGTTGGTTGGTTGTGGATTGGCTGTTGGTTGGTTGGTTGTTAGTTGGTTGGTTGTTGGTTGGTTGTTGGTTTGCACGACGCTAGACCGACATTACGACCACGTCGGCTACGCTGCGGTGTCGTCCAACTTGGGCACGTATTTGCATATCAAGTCGGGAATTTCGATACATTTCATGTTGTCCCTATGCTGACGTCGTTACGTCGTAGTGTGACAGGGCCTTAAGGCATCACATGTTGTACATAGTGGATTTGTATTTTTTCTCTCTCCGTGTTTATGGAAGATTGGCTTTGATCTTTCAAAGACACTACGACTATTGTGTACATATAGAGGATATTCCCGTGACGTCATCAAACGGAAGTGCGGCTATTGTGCCGTTATCAACTAGTACACAACCTGACAATGCATTGAGTTTGCCGATACGCGCAGTGCAAAACCTCTATTTCATTCAAAATTTTGGAGAAATGCAGAACCCTAGCCTTATAAATTTAATAAAATCTGTTCGTTGAATGTGTTTTCTATATGCATTCCAATCAGTTTGTTTCTAGGTGGTGTAGTTTTAGAGATATTTCACTTTTTCTGTATGAAGTATAATTGCTCACTGCCATTGACAATGCATTGAGTTTTCGGTATGCGCAGTGCAAAACGTCTATTTTATTCAAAATTAATAGAAATGCAGAACCCTAACCTTATAGATTTAATATAATCTGTTTGTTGAATGTTTTTCTATATGTTCTCCAATCAGTTTATTTCTAGGTGGTGTGGTTTTAGAGATATTTCACTTTTTCTGTATGAAGATTGCTCACGGCCATTGACAATGCATTGAATTTGCCGGTACACGCAGTGCAAAACATCTATTTAATTAAAAATTAATAGAAATGCAGAACCCTACCCGTATAAATTTAATATAAATTTTTTTAATGTGCTCCTATATGTATTCCAATCAGTTTGTTTCTAGGTGGTGTGATTTTAGAGATATTTCACTTTTTCTGTATGAAGATTGTGTTCACTGCCATTGACAATGCATTGAGTTAGTTGGGTTTATTATTGTGGATGTATCGCCACAATGGCCGCACAGATAATATCAAATGTTCAAAAAACATTTATATGTTTCAATGAATGTATAAAAAGAAAATATTTAAGCTTTATCAGAGGGAAAACACATAGTACCCTAGTGCATAACTATTGAGATGTAATTTACAGTATTAAGGGTAATGTTGATATACTTTTAACTTTTATTTTTCTATTTATTATTTCTATGGTATAAGCAATGTATCTGTGTTATTTTTAAAATGGGGAAAGCACCTCATAAGTATTGTACTTCTGCTTTCTCCTTTTTCACGTGAAAAGAATTACGGATATAAATATCAACTTGTGTGTACATTGATCATGTGGAAATAAATAAATAATTATAATTATTACTTCCCTTTAGCGTGACGTCAGTGCATACCCTCTATAGTATTTCAACCTTCCGTAAGGTCGCAGCACAAATAATCTTTGAACGCTTCTCACATTAGGTGGCAGTACCATAGCATGTCCTCCTACCCTTGCCGCCCGGCAGAGATAACTCTAGGCCGGCAAACAAACATCATGCAGGCAGACAGACAGGCAAACATGTAGGCAGGCAGGCAGGCATACAGGCAAGCAGATATACATGCAGGCAGGCAGTCATATATAGTCAGGCAGGGAGTCATAGTAGGCCTGCACAAAGAGTATGGACTGATACTAGGTACACGAGCGCCACATAGCGTTATCTCGGCCGGCAAGCCATATTCTCGGGCCTTATTTGCTGATAAAAAAACATACTTGTTCCTCTGACATGTCCTCGTCAATTTTGAGTTTCGCCTAACTCATTTTATAATAGGAATTTTGAAGGGAAGGTAAATATTATTTTTCCAGACCCACCACACCGAATTTCAACGGCCGTCCCCGCAGATTTGTTGTTTGCTTTGCTAGGGTCTTAATGTTTTAGCAACATTAGGGAAAGGACTGGTTTGATTATGTGACTGAGTTGGATATCAGGTCATGGTGCGGGCGGGCTGGTCTCCCAATGGGGCAGCACTATAAAGTCGCCATGAGTGCGCACTGTCACAAGTCGGTACCTGTCCTGATATGACCTTAGCTGTTACCAGGACGTAAAACCTCAACAACCAATCAATCCCGTCCTGATATAACCTAAGCTGTTACCTGGACGTAAAACTCCACCAACCAACCAATCAATCACATCTGACATCACACTGGAATCCTTGGTGAACATCACCACTGTACATCAATATAGATAAACACTGAATGCTGGAACAAGGACCGTTGCAGCTTGTTTGTAGGCCTAGTTGATTCCTTCCGACAAAGATTTAGGCTTGGTTGTCATTCACCCGTATCCTGGATAGGGGTGGATCTTTTCTCTACATCCAGCCTAGCTCAAGCTTGTCTGTATCTCGCTCAACATCCATAAGCATATTCAGTGCTGAAAGGAGAGGGACAACCAGCCACGTTTGAACTTGTCTGAGGCTGTTTGAACTTGCAGGAAATGGATTTTCCTCTTCTCGTTTTCGCGAGAACTCAGTCTCAGCCAATCAGAGCTGTTCTTTTTTATTGCAAATGGCCGGCTCCATGGGGGCCGCCATTTGCAATCGAAAAGAATACCTGTGATTGTCTGAGAACATCTCTCAGCTTCAGCCAATCAGAGCTGTTCTTTTCTATTGCAAATGGCGGCCCCCATAAGGGGCGGCCATTTGCAATAGAAATGAACAGCTCTTATGAAAAGGTCCCATCCAATATGTCCATTATTTTTTTAGTAGTTTCTTGTTCAGACATAGTTAGGCCTACACATATATATATGTATCTTTTGCACAGATTAAAGTGCATCATGTTTATTTTAAATTTATCTACATCGAGTTCTGTTTAAATCACACAATATCAGGACTTAAAGAATGGGAAACTATTCCTGCAAGGGTATGCTCAATATGGGACAGTGGTCACCCATTTTTCCTCCTTTCCTCGCTGTGGACCCTTCTCTCAACATCACTTCCAACTACGACTGGTGGCGCCACGAACGGGTACCCACCTCACTAACAGCCCCCGACTGCACTGCATTTATTTTCGATTGATTGGCGATAGTGGAATCGCTACTGCAGCCACCTTTACTTGTATGATAATAGGCCTACGACACACACATATAAGAAGTGTGGGGTGAGAGCTTGTGCCACACCTTCCAAATACTCCCCACCGAGGTGATCCTGAGTCACATCCCATGTTAATATTAAAGTTGCATAGTCCGATGGTTTTGAGTTTCTGACATTTTTCTGAGATACATATATTAAATTGATCAGTATAATCTACCTTACTTTAGTTTGAAGTAACTTTTAATTGAAATGGCTACCTTTTGAGATATTTAAAATTCAAACATGTGAACATAATTTTGGCAAGCACACCACAACTCTGATACCATAGGCTTCTGCAGTCAGGTTCTATTAAATCGACTCAGCGTTCCCTTCTATGTGGCAACAAATACTTAATAAATGCATCAGTATCCAAGTTAGATATGTAGAATCAAATCTAGATAATTGTTTTGATTTTGAAAATTTGATGCTTCGACGGACTATGCAGCTTTAATATAATATCGTTTCAAAGTTATCAAGTGTCTCTCTGTAATGAACACCTGCCTCGAAATAACTTTTTTGTTTGTTTGTTGGTAACTGATCATTTTATTCAGCGAATAAAGGTATTAAACAAATACATCAAATAATCATATTACTGATTTTGCATCCATTCGTGGAATAAAAGCATCGAAATATGCCTACACAAGAGCTATTATATATGTGTATATATATTATATGCATTATACATATAACAATTTCTATGCAATATACTACTATTTATATAATTATATATTATCTATATTATTATATTATATATACCCTGGTTGAATCAAACCAATGGCTTACAAATTGATACTTGTCGCTTCCTGGCCAGGCGCTCTGCATTATTGCGATATGGCAAGGACTGGTTGGCTCAGTGTCAGGATAATGTGATGTGGGATAGCAGGTCATGGTGTTGGTGGCCTGGTCTCATAGTGAGGCAGCATTATAAAGTCGCTGTGAGTGCACGCTGTCACAAGTCGGTAGCTGTCCCGGTAGATGTTGCCAGGACATAAAACTCCAACAACCAACCAACCGAGACTAACAGAATGGGATGTGTGCGTGTGTGTGTGTCAAAAGGTGTGGCGCAACACGGGACGAGTAAACAGATCTATAGGCCTATTAAAGTTGCATAGTCCGATGGTTTTGAGTTTAAGAGATTTTCTGAGATAAAAAATACATTAGGTTGATGGTTATAATGTACCTTACTTTAGATTGAAGTAATTTTTATTTGAAGTGGCTAACTTTTGGGATATTTGAAGTGCAACCATGCAAAATTAATTTTGGCAAGCTTGCCAAAACTCTGACACCATAACCATAGTTCTGCAGTAACATGATCTATTCAATTCAATAACAATTGTCTCACTATTCCCTTCTGTGTGGCGACAAATGCTTAATAACTGTATCAGTATCTACACTAGATATGTAGAATCAAATTTAGATCATGGTTTTGGTTTTGAAAATTTGATGACTTCATCGGACTATGCAGCTTTAATGTTGCCTAGTATTTTGGTTTGCCTATTTAAAAAAAATCACAACCAGATTCATTAACGAGCAATGTTTTTCTAGAATTCACGGTTCCGCCATATAAACAAATGCAGAGCCTCATTAATTTTGCGTTGAGCATATAGCTATAAGTCGCATCAGTCATATCTCGTGAATTAACTAAAAGATGCACTTAATCATATGGTAATTGGTGATTAATTCGGTGCTACTTTTAACCAAAGACCCTATAATACTAAGACAGCTTACTCCCTTTCTCTCCCATGGTAATGTAAATTTTGCAGTGCCACCTTGTGGTGGGTTTGATCAGCCCGGCTGCTGGTTGGTGTTTCACATGTAAACACATACAATTATATTATACATGAGATAGGTAAGTATGAAATCACATCAATATGAAATTGCTATGAACAAATACACATCATCATCATCATCATCATCAGCATCGCCATCATCACACATCTTTTACATTCATATATATATTTATACATATAATATAGCACCTGTTTAACCAAGAGAACAGCCCAAGTGGTGGGTTTGATCATTTTGATTACACAGTACAGGCTGAGTGAGCCGTCTTAGTATTATAGGGTCTTTGTTTTAACTAAACCCTGCCCATGAGGTTGTGAATCTGTTTGAATCCAAATTAGTCATATTTACGTTTCTTTGGTAACAAATGACAGTATTATAAATACCGATATTAAAAATACCTACATTGACAAGCGTTGTTTGCCTTGCTCCAACCGTCATGCAGTCCAGTCCATCTCGGTGTGTGTGACTTTGAATAGTCCGAGGGGAGCAGGACGTAGCTCAAGCAGTAGAGTGTCCACCTGTGAAGGTGTTGGTCATCTGATCGATCCTGCTCAAAGGACACGTTTGCAGTTTGGGTTATTTTCAATTACAACCAGTGGTCCACAACTGGTTCATCAAAGGCTGTGGTATGTGCTCTCCTGTCTGGGAAAGTGCATATAAAAGACCCCTTGCTGCTTATCGGAAAGAGTGGCCTATGTGGTGGCAGCGAGTTTCCTCTAAAGAAATATGTCAGAATGACCATATGTTTCACGTCCAATAGCTGATGATCAAAATCGATGTGCTCTAGAGGCGTCGTTAAATAAAACACACCTTTTCTTTTGGCACAACTACTAATATTGAACATACCGTGGCAACACTATTCTCCAGCTCCCCCACCCCCACGCTCCAGCCACCACCGCCGCCATAGGCCTACCCCTAATTGAAGTACGCCCACAGTGAAATCCCGTTGTATAACGCGATCGTTAAGTCCATAAAAAGTCATAGCGAAAAAAACTGGGTTGGCGCTAAATCGAGATTCAGTTGATTGAGATACCTTAGCATTAAATCATTCCGGATCTAATGAATCATCGCGTTATACTTGAATTCACATTAATTCTGGATTTCACTGTAATAGTTAGAGCTTCATAATCCAATGAGAGCATCCAATTTCTCAAAGCAAAATACTAACCTGGTGTTCTCTGTGGCGGAGTGGTTAGAGTGTCTGACTTTTTTTCTAGGTCAGACTCCTAATCTGAATGTCAGAGGTTCGATTCCCTGTGCCCCCACCTCTGCCAATTTGGATTTCCACCGCTGCGTATAACTTACACCGTCATCAAAGGCCAGTTGCTCTCATACCCATGTCTCCGTGGTGTGGGAGGTGAAAAATCCCTTGAGTCGGTAAAAGTGTAGGCTTGGGCTTTCTATCGACAAACTGTCTAATGGTGAAAACAAGTCTATTCAGGCTTATCCATGATAGGCTGTATAAATCTTCAAGAAAGAAAACCTAAATTTCATCCTAAATACCAAACTTAGACACTGATACACTTATTAAGCATATGTTGCTGCACACAGGGCGTACTAAGTCAGTTTAGTAGAACTAATTACTTCTGAAGTCAATGCTGTCCAGCATTTTGATGTGCCCGGTGAAAAAAAATTGCTTTACATGTTTTCGCTTCAAAGATCTGTAAAGTTAGCCATTTATAATGAAAGTTTCTTCAAACTAAAGCAGATTGTTCATGATGGTATACCAACATGGATAATTTACACGCGTACGAGGAGCCCTACCCTCCCTCCCCTGCCCACACCCACGCCCTCCCCTGCCCCCTCCATCCCCCCCCCCCAACCGACGGTGGCGCCATCTGAACTGAACCCCACCAACTAAAACCCTGCCGGAGACAACCAGAACTACCACACGGGACCATGACGTCACGATCTCGCCTCGCAAGACCCACGCCCTGCCTGACCTACTTACCACCTATATAACTGAGCAGCTCACTACTCCAGCCACTATAATGTTGCAGTTCTGCAACCGGTAACCGTCGTAAGGTTACGAACACCCCATATGAATGAATGAATGAAACTCCAACCACTACCAACCGGGCAGTCAGACGACCAGGACCACGCCACCAACTCAGCCGCCCACCCAACCCATCAAACGAACAGTCAAACGCAAGGGTTGAGGGCCTGAGTCGAACTTACCTGAAACCACTGATCTGACATTACTTACTTGCTTTTTACATGACTTTGATCAATAAAATTCCATAACATGGGCTCCTCGTTCGCGTGTTTAATTAGAGCATACTGATCAACCTAATATATTTATCTAAAGAAATATGGCAACAACTTAAAGTTACCAGACTATGCAACTTTAAAGTTGCATAGTTCGATGGTTTTGAGTTTCTGTCACATTTCTTTCACACATAGATATATTACATTTAATTCAAAAGATTTAAACCAAATTGGATTAGTGTTGCCCAGCGGCGAAAACAAGTGTTAACACACTTATCTATTATGAGCAGGGTAAATCAATTCATCACAAAAAAAGAAAGAAAAAAAAGTTGATGGTTATAATTTAATTAATTTTTAGTTTGAGGTACCCTTTTCAATAAATAGCCAACTTTAGATATATTAGTAATGAGAACGTGTACATTGATTTTTCTTGTTGCTTCTATGTCGAAATGCTGGACACCACAGACTTTAGCTGTAACAGGTTCGATTAAACTAACTTCGTGCTCAGTATAGCTGTATGACATAATGTAAACCCCCTACAAACAATAAACAATCTATGCAGCAACAAATGCTTAATGATGGCACAAGTAAGTTGGATATGTAGCATCAAATCTAGGTACCGGCAAAGACCCTATAATACTAAGACGGCTCACTCAGCCTGTACTGTGTAATCAAAATGATCAAACCCACCACTTGGTGCGCTGGTTGTTCTCTTGGTTAAACAGGTGCTATATTATATGTATAAATGTATATATGAATGTGAAAGATGTGTGATGATGGCGATGATGATGGTGATGATGATGTGTATTTGTTCATAGCAATTCCATATTGATGTGTATTCGTACTTACCTATCCCATGTATATTATAATTGTATGTGTTTACATGTGAAACACCAACCAGCAGACGGGCTGATCAAACCCACCACAAGGTGGCACTGCAAAATTTACATTACCATGGGAGAGATAGGGAGTGAGCCGTCTTAGTATTATAGGGTCTTTGGTACCGGTTTGTTTTTTTGTTGAAAATATTTGATGCTTTTACTTGATTGTGCAGCTTTAAACTGAACGGAAATTGAGCAAAGGGAATAGAATTGGGCCAATTTCAATTGAGATGCGAATATAAATAAATAAATATCGATCTCCCATCACTGGCTAAATTCGGAGGACAGTAATGACGGGCTCATCATAATGCATATTTCATGGATTCCCATAAAAAAACAGAAACCAACAAAATAATTATTTTTACCCCCCCCCTGCCGACACACACCCCACAAAAGCAACCACCCAATTGTTACGCCCAAGTTTCAATATGCTACAATAATCCAACAACAAATGTCAAAGATGCGAGGCACTAGGGGGTCTGGATATTTTGAAATCTGGAGGCTGAAATGCCATTTCCCGCTATTTTAGGGAGGTTACATACTGTTCTTTTTTTGGGGGGGGGGGACAACTTCCGTCCCTTTCCCCGATATATAATTTTGGGTAAAGTGTTTATTCATCTGAATATGACATTTGTCAGCAACGGAGCACTGGTCTTCCGGCCATCTTACAATTGGAAATTGACAGTCTAGATAATCTAAGTTTGACCAGTGCTGTATTAGTTAAAGCACCAATCCTTTAGTATTAAGGGAGTGGCTCCTGCTGTGTAATGTACAGCACCAGTCACTGTGATTCATGCAAATGGAAATGTCAGTGCCACAGCACTGGTCTTCCGGCCATCTTACAATTAAAAATTGACAGTCTATATAGTCTAAAGCCCCATTCACACTGGCGAGTTAAAACAATTAATTTAAATCGACTTGCCTAGTTCGACTCACATTCGCCGTGTGGGCGCTACCCTAAAGTGATTTAGGGCTGAATCGATTCAACTAGTTCGCTTCAAGTAAACCACCTCCCCAAGGTAGTATAGATGAAGCGATTTAGCTGGTTCCTGGGCGGTGATAGTGTAAAATAGCAGTGCTCGCCAGATACAGGCTCAGGTGTAACTATTGCTGGTGCCCGGCAGTGTTAAGGACCGATTAGGCCGAAATCTATTGAATGCGATCATATTTAACAGAATTACATACTCAAATAATGAAATTTAATTAAATTAATCCTAAATTCCAAGCGATATTAACGTAGCAGCTACATTGGCGTCGTTATTCATATTGTCGAATCGACTAGTGTAAACTAAACAAATAGCAGTGCTCGCCAGATACGGGGGGGGGGGGACTTGCTCATGCGCAGATATCGATTTCCGCCTTAAACCGCTCCGTGTGTGGACACGACACTAAATCGATTCATATAAATCGACTTGTCTATAGTCGACATAAACTTTGCCCGTGTGAACAAGGCTCATGTTTGATGTGTGGTGTATTAGTTACAGCACCATCTGTAGAATGAAGGGAGTGGCTCCTGCTGTGTAATCTACAGCACCTGTCACTTCAGTTCATGCAAAAATGGGGAGCAACACCAAGTAGAAAGTGCATATTCCTACTCGGGTCAACTCAAGCAATCGTTGAGGGTAAAATCTTTCCTCTTATAAAACATTGTAAGTTTATAGTTGATAAGACATTTTGTCTGTCTTATATAATGTTCAATGTGTTTGAAACAGGTTGATAGTTGTGTAGGATGTTCGGTGTGTTGATGGTTTGTTCATGATGGTTAAGGGTGGTGGCTATTTTTAATGGCACATCAGACTTCCTTGGGATTAGTTTTATTTGGAATTATTTCAGATTGTTGTTTACGACCTAGTCTGCTATGGTATTTTTTTTATGCAAATATTTTTCCATTAAAACCATTTTTGCCCTACACGTTCGTCCTTTGATTTACAAGAAAAAATAAATGAGAAGGGAAGAGAGACGGACTTTTTAATTCTCAACATTACCTGCATATTTATCAACGGCGTGCTTCAAATCCTTACGTAGTGAAACTTGACGCTTGTTGTTTATTCTTGGCATGTCCTATATTGCCTTAGTTCTACACATATAATGACGTTATCATATAAACAGCTATAAATAACTCCCCCTAAGTGTAAGGAGGCACTTAGGCTTATGCAGCCCTCACCAACATATATATATATAGATCTGGAAAAATTCTACATGTTGCCAGTAACATGCATAATTCAAAGCCACGACCACGGGCTCCATAGTGATGCATACCATAGATACCGGATGCAGTATAGCATTCGGTAACCCTGACCATAGTTAACTTCCGGAGTAACAAGAGATCAAACTGGCATTCCTCGCTGTGATACTGTCCGGTACACATCTATGCGCTGAGCATTTCAAAATTTGCAGTTTTAAATATACCATCCCACCACCCCATCGATAGCCGTTCTTTACACGGGCAATTGTAAAGCGAATTAGGCAAAGCGATTTATATGAAGCAAATTAGGGGCCCGTTTACACACGGAGCGGTTTAAGGCGGAAATCGATATCTGCGCATGAGCAAGTCCAGACTAACCAGTGCCAGTTTGGGTTCGTCGACATCGCCACAAGAGAGTGTGGGTTCGACCTAGATATGTATGGACTGAAGCGTATTGGTTTGGAATGGTCAAAACTTCTGCTGGGCAGTGAAACCCTAAAAATAAATGATGAAAAAAATATCTGTGCACAGCTAGCGGTTTCATAGACCAAATTATATAATATGCGCTTTTGATCAACCGGAAAATAAACAAACTGAGGTCTTGACTGCGCATGCGTGTGACGTGCTGAAGCTAGTTCGCTTCATATAAACCACCTCGCTAGGTGGTTTACATAAAGTGATTCATATGAAGCGAATCAGCCCTGATCCGCTTCAGTGGCGCGTTTACACGGCGAATGTGAGGCGAACTAGGCAAGGCGATTTATATGAAGCGACTTAACTCGCCCGTGTAAACACGGCTTATAATTCTATGCTTAATAGGGCTGAGAACTAGATGGTCCATGTCCTTTGTATGTGTCAAAAGTATGGCAATATGAAGCATGGTGTGCCTGGTGCATGATGTGTCTAGTGATCTACCCTTAGCTGCTGTCTCATGTCGTCCTTCAAGAAACAGAAAATATTGAAATAATTATTCTACATAAAAACTTAGATAATATATTATTAACCTGCAAATAAGTAATACGATAGTCATGCTTAATTGTATATGGTTTGTACTAACCAACCTAGAAAAGAATTAAATAGTCAAGCATAATGATCACTTTTACTGGTGATAAGTAGCTTGACATAAGTGTTAGTTATTCGTAGTCATGTAGGAGGCTATTGTACACATTTTTAAGCCTGATTACAAATTTATTAGAGGAATTTCTGAGTCTGGTTTTGAATGATAGGCTTACCGGTACATCTATAGACATCCACAGTGTAAGAATCTAGTCTTATAGTATAGGGCCTATATGCAAACGCAGTTTGATAAGGCTACTGCTGTGTTCTCACTAAGTTCATTAGCAATAGTACTAGTACTTATACATTGTATTACTGTATGTTTCAGATGACTGTCATCATTGTTCAACACACTGAATAAATGGTTCCATACTTATTTATGACGACGGCCTAAACTGATGTGAAAAATCAACAACCATACCTGCAGTGAGATGTCCAATACCTGACTGTGAATATATCACAGAAGACCTCGATGTTGCTATAGTGGCTGCACTCATCACAGCCCACAGCACAATTCATGCACGAGGTCCAGCTACAGCCGCAAAAGTCGAAAAAGTGAGGCGACCGACCATCTCAGCTGCCGGATCCAGTGAAGAATGGGTGTACTTCAAATCACGATGGTCAGAATACGTTGTTGCCACAAAGATCACTGGTCGAGAGCGAGTCGTGCAATTGCTGGAATGTTGTGATGAACCCCTAAGCAGAGACCTCACACGATCCACCGGTACACTCACCGATAAGACTGTGGATGAGGTTCTGGCTTCCATGAAGAAGCTAGTGGTTCGTGAGGAGAACTCTTTGGTGGCACGGGCAAAACTGCACAACATGCATCAGGACCGACATGAAGCAGTGCACAGTTTTGGAGCTCACCTCCATGGCCAAGCAGGAATCTGCAAATTCTTGCTAAAATGCCAGAACTGTGAATCAGATGTCAACTACACTGAAGTCATCCTTCGCGACGTCCTCACACTGGGCATCGCCAATCCGGAAATTCAGCTCGACCTACTAGGCGACAAAAACCAGGATATGACACTGGAGGAGGTCTTCCAGTTCGTCGAGGCCAAAGAAGCATCCCACCTTGTCGATTCGCATGCCGTGGAAGCAGCAGGCAGCACGTATCAGCGCACCAAACAGATGAACATGAGGGGAAATCCTGCAAACACTTGCTCATACTGCGGGAAGAAAGGACATGGCAAGAGTGCTCCAACCTGCATCCGGAAGCAAGAATGCCCTGCATATGGTCACAGGTGCACGCACTGCAACCATGACCACCACTTCGGGAGCGTGTGCCATAACAAGTACTTCCAGTTTCGTGATGACCTCTGCACAGTGGATGGAGTCGCGCTCTACAGGGACCATGTGGTGGTACCGCCTACCCTCAGAGAAGAAGTACTAACCGCTCTACACTCGGCCCACCAAGGCATCATGGCAATGATATCTAGAGCCGAAGTGTCTGTGTTCTGGCCTGGCATCACTCCGAACATAACTGCTTATCGTGCCAGGTGCAACCACTGCAATCGCATGGCCCCCTCACAGCCAGATCCACCACTGACCCCATTGACGCTGCCAGAATACCCATTTCAGCATGTCTGCGCTGATTTCTTCCACTACAAAGGCGTCAACTACCTAGTTGTGGTGGACCACTACTCCAACTGGCCAATTGTCAAGAGAGAGCATCCAATGGTGCTAATGGACTCATCACATGTTTGCGGCGCACATTTGTCACATTTGGTATCCCTGATGAGCTGGCCTCAGATGAAGGCCCCGAATTCACCTCCACAGCCACATGGGACTTCCTGAAAGATTGGGGTGTATACCATAGATTATCCTCCGTGGGCTATCCACACAGCAACTGCCGTGCTGAAATTGGAGTTAAGAAGTCAAACGTCTCATCACGGACAACACCGCTCCAAATGGAGATCTTGATACTGATTCATTCCAGCGTGCAATGCTCCAGTACAGAAACACACCCGATAGACACACAAACCTCTCACCAGCCATGTGTGCATTTGGCCATCCAATCAGAGA
The DNA here is from genome assembly GCA_030323885.1 of Branchipolynoe longqiensis. Lineage (NCBI taxonomy): Eukaryota > Metazoa > Annelida > Polychaeta > Phyllodocida > Polynoidae > Branchipolynoe > Branchipolynoe longqiensis. The sequence continues at coordinate 13,578 of JASIRB010000844.1, read as the reverse complement.
CTTCATATCAGTCTCCCCAGGCAGATACAAGCCGCACAACACATGGCGCGAAACCCTGCTTGCTCGAGAAGAGGCACTATGCAACCGCCACATGAGAGCCGCAGAACGCTGGCCAGAGCACACCAAGAGATTAGCACCACTTGCTGTTGGAGATCATGTGCGCATCCAGAATCAGGCAGGCCAACACCCCCTCAAATGGGACAAAACCGACACTGTCATCGAGGTTCGCCAGTTTGACCAGTATGTCGTGAAGGTTGACGGATCTGGAAGGGTCACACTACGCAACAGAAAATTCCTTCGAAAGTCCATCCCCATCCAGATACCTCCACCAAAGATGAGCATCAGACCCAGGATACCGACACCAACGAGGATGCCTCCAGATAGCCAGGCACCAGCCACACCACGGCCGCTCATGCCATGCGATGACAACCCGAATACCACAAGTGATCCACCCGTGATGCCCCCTCGCACACCAACTGGACCAGCTACAACTCCTAAATCGGGAATGCGTCCTGAATGTAGTACAGATCACGGGCGGTGCCATTTGGTCTATGATAATACCACTCCATTGGGGCGCATGGCCTCACAGCCTGGCAGTCCGCTAGGCACCCAGGCATCGCCAGATGGTGGCATCGCTTCAAAGCCACCTCTGATGCCATCAGTTGATGCAACACCATCGGCTGACCCAAGACGATCGGGACGGGCTACCCGCGAGCTTTTATGGATGTCGGACTATGACAAGTGAATAACTGAGGATGAACAGTCACCATGCCGAGACGTTATTCAAGACAGTATTTCAAATATTAGTTCAGTTTTACTCTTGCTATCTCATACATGTTAACTAGTATACGTGTCAGTACAGTACATTATATAATCATACATTAGATACTGTATTACATTTGTATTAGACTTACCACATATATACCTAATGTAGATAAGTTTCGCCTGTCACATAGTATATTTTCACATTAGATAAGCTTCGCTTGTCATATAGTATGTATTACACATATCTAACTTAGATAAGTTTCACTTAGCCTAGCATAACATGCGTAGTCTATTTGTGTAGTTAAGTCAGTCTTTACCATCTAATCGTTATGATTAACAATACCAAAGACGTGGGGGCGATAGAGGGTTATGACTGTGTTCTCACTAAGTTCATTAGCAATAGTACTAGTACTTATACATTGTATTACTGTATGTTTCAGATGACCGTCATCATTGTTCAACACACTGAATAAATGGTTCCATACTTATCTATCCACTTCCCAGCTCTGAAGCTGCTACAATATCAGAAATATAAACATGGCATGATGGGCTTGCAAATGGGGCAACCGACGACAAGACAGTGTGGTGGCAGGTTGCCCCTTTTCATCGCCCGGGTGGCTTGAGGTGAGTCGACTTGGTTGACAGGGTGCCCTGACTGATGTGGCCGCATTTCTTACCACTTCTCCCCCCCCCCCCCCCCCCCCCCCCCCAACCTCATCCTCTTCTTGCCAGGAAAAATAACCAACCAAACAACAACCACAATAGCCAAAGAACAAAAATAAACCTGGACCCCCACTAAGTAAATAATATATTGCCACAACTGGTGCACATCAGAAACCGTCTGACAGTGTCAGTAGGGAATAATATATATATTATATGGACTGCCACAATGTAATGGTGGTACACCTGGGGGGGGGGGGGGCAGGACTCGCTATATTTGATTAACCGCACACAATTATTTGAAAAGAAAAAAAGAAGAGAAAAGGCATGAACTGGCTATGTCTGGGTGTATGAACACTCGGACTTCATGTGAATTTTAATGTAGATGTCGGGCAGCAATATGAAAGTGTCAACCACATCAGTTAGGATCATGATGAATACCACCCCTATATAAAAGCTGTTGAAAAAGCCGGGAAATGAAATGAGAGCCTAAATCCAGAAACTAAAAAGCAATAATTATTCTTTATATATGTCTTAATATTTCCCCGCTACCTTTGAGTTGAAAAATATAATAAAACATAGTTTAATAGAATTTAAAGGTGAAATCGATGGCGTTCTATGGCCGCCATCTTATCTTTTTGCATTCTCTCCCATTTCACCAACTCTGTGCAGATATAAGTACCATTTGATACTGGAGGCAGGCATTCTACTTCCTGTTCCATACTAAAGCTATTTTCGCCCATATTTACACTACGTTGTTGTTCACCCGTGTACTACAAGTACTGAGTGAATCTTTTATCTAATTATTTAGTAGCCCTGGTTCTTAAAGGTCAACTGTGACGATTCTGACAGGGATTCTCCGCACTTACATTTTCGCCATAACGAAGCCATCTCTGGCCACATTTGGTTATTACTGGGCTGCATCAATCCCAGATCACTTAGAGGTTAAGCACCTGTCAAATCGTACCGGACTGAGTACCGGAGACCACCGGACAAAGAACTTTTTAGTCCGGTGCTCTCCGGTACACAAAATGTATCGAAATGTATCAAAATGGAGTGGAATTGGGTCAATTGCCGCCGGGCAACCGGACAAGTACCGTACATATACCGTACATGTACCGGACAAGAACCGGACGAGAACCGGACACATAATGGATGGGTACCGGACATGTACTGGACAAAACGGACAAACCGGACACCAACGGATGGGTAGCGGACATGTACGGATGGGTACCGGACATGTACTGGACACGTCAGTCCGGCGGTGTCCGGTCGAAGTTTTGTGCATGTTCAAAACTTGTACCAGACACCGCCGGACACCACCGGACACCGCCGGATGGGTACCGGACATATACCGGACATCGCCATACAGTACCGGACAGTGTCCAGTTCTCATCGGGTTCCCCAGTCCGGTAAGGTGTGACTGGGCCTTTAGCCTATTGAGGATTGGCATGTGACGTCACAGATCATGTGGCTTTTGTTTATGCATCCACTTTGGATGGCACACATATTATCTTCCAGGTTTGTATCCAATGATCACTGACCACTGTCCTTCTCTATCCTAGTTATGAACCAGGATAACTAATGAAAACTTTAATACAATAAGATTTGGCTTGTTTGTTTGGGCTTTACGTCCTAACAACTTCTATTATTATACTAGGAAAGGTAATCAAATAAGACATATTTATCATGGTACTTGATAGTGTGTTGTTGCCTATTGACCAGAAAATAAACACAGGTACAAGCTCAATTCGTGACTCTTACTTTGAATTTAGTTTTATGAAATGGAAATTTAGAAGGTGCCAACTATGTAGATAGGAACTTGATAAACAGTCATTGATTTATTAAGCTGATACTGTGCATAGCATGTACTACAAACGGGCATGGGGGATATGATTGAAGTATTCAAATATCTCCATGGTATCATCTACAAGACAGGCAGCCCCCTTATCAGAGACTCCAACACCAGGACCAGAGGGCACTCCCTGAAGCTGAGGAAGCGGTACTCCAGACTGGACCTGCGACACAACTTTGTCGGCTTTAGGGTGGTTGACCAATGGAATGACTTGCTGGAGAGTGTCGTAGCAGCAGAGTCGGTGAACTGTTTCAAGTCCCAACTGGATGCATACTGGTCAAGCATTATGTATATCTTGGAGCCAGTGACAGTTGCTACAATCCACTACATCTGAAGAACTGTCTCCATTTCTATTAATTAAGAGTGGCTAACAGGTCCAAGGCCTATTATAGCTGTATCCAATTGATTGATTGATAGGCCTACTGGAGGCATTAAACTTGGTTCATCCCATCCGAATTTTACTCTTTCCTGACCCCCTATAGTGACTATACACTATCTGTTCAAGGTTGATAATAATGTCTAATATTTGTATTGGTTGCAAATTTCCATCCAAAATGGCTGTGTAAATACAGAGTCACATGGTTTTATTACGTACATGCATATCCTCACATGCCATGTAATCTAGTGCTTTTAGTATTACCAAGGGAGGAATCCAAGTGAAGGGACATCTAGCTACCAGACGAAAGGGCTGCCACATTGGTTAAATGCTATACCATGATTAACTGAATAACAAAATATTTGTCCACACATAGAAGTGAATAACATCTGATACCAGGTCTGATTTAGTTGTAAATAAGATTAGTTGTATATTTCCAAATATAAGTCAAATAGTTATTTTTAACTTTGTGTATTAAGTATATTAGCAATACTACATGTATTTAATCTATCCCACAACATATACAACACAAACCTTTAGGCTTACCCAAGCAGGTAGACCGGCATACAGGCAGGGAGTCATACAGGCAGGCAGGCAGTCATATAGGCAGGCAGGCAGGCATACAGGCAAGCAGGCAAACATACATACGAGCAGGCAGGCAAGCAGGTAGGCAGTCATACAGGCAGGCAGGTAGTCATACAGCCAGTCATACAGGCAGGTAGGCATACAGGCAGTCATATCGTCAGGCAGACAGTCATAGTACACAAAGAGTGCGGATTGATAGTACAGTAGCGCCACCTAGCGTTATCTCGGCCGGAAAACCCTATTGCACAGTGCAGGTGGTTTATTAATGAAGGTGGACCAGATGGTTGGCAACCTTCCCGAGGATGTTTGAATCTCTCATAATCTGACTGTTCTCTAACACTCAACCCTCTGCATTTGTATCTTTGAGCGTAGGGTGGGTTGGCGGTAAGAAACCCATGGAGAGAAAGAAGCCTGACCAATTGGGGTTGAGTCTAGATGAGAAGTGGCCGAGCCACTCTGGTCGGTGGCAGAAGTGACGTCAGCCCTGGTAGGTGCCGACGTATGGTGGCATAGTTCCATGGCGAAATGATAGGTGGCGTCTGTGGTGCAGAGGGAACCACTTTTCCATGTCACGATTTACCCGTGTTATATATAACATGGACAATGATATTTTGAGCATGTACTGGTGGTGGAGTCCAAAATACACAAGTATCCATCATCTGTATGCCAGGCAGTTGCAGGAGGATGTGTATTTTTTCTTTCTACGCCCTCAGAGCAACTCTGTACAAGTGCAGGCCTATCTGGCCGCCAAACTCAAGGGCACACAATTGAAAACAGTGGTATAATGTCGTTATTCCTATTGTCTGTTTGTTTGGGGTTTTGCGTCCTAGCAACATCAATGTTCATATCAGGACGGGTAATAACTTTTGGCACTGTGCCCTCACAGCAGTTTTATAGTGCTGCCTCACTGGGTTACCAATATCCCAGTCAATCACGTTATCCTGATACTGAGTTAACTAGTCATTGTTATATCCTGCTAAAGGCTGACTGCCAGACTATGTACCAACAATTATCAATTTTGTAAATGATTGGTTTGACTCAATCTGGGTTCGAACCCACACCTCGCCATTATTATTGACTACTATCAACAATCATATCTTGACCGCTAAGGCTTCTAACCTATATTTGGCTGTAAATAACTCCTAGTAAATAGTAGTTCCGGGTTAGAACTCAAATAGCCTTATTCTGTGACGTCATGCAAGGAAGTTATGTGTGGAGTTACATATGTTCAAAGACCCTATAATACTAAGATGGCTCAGCCTGTACTGTGTAATCAAAATGATCAAACCCACCACTTGGTGCACTGGCTGTTCTCTTGGTTAAACAGGTGCTATATTATATGTATAAATGTATATATGAAGGTGAAAGATGTGTGATGATGATGATGCTGATGATGATGTCTATTTGTTCATAGCAATTTCATATTGATGTGTATTCATACTTACCTATCTCATGTATAATATAATCGTATGTGTTTACATGTGAAACCAACCAGCAGCTGGGCTGATCAAACCCACCACAAGGTGGCACTGCAAAATTTACATTACCATGGGAGAGATAGGGAGTGAGCCATCTTAGTATTATAGGGTCTTTGATATGTTATAAGGCACAGTCAAAGGCGAAATTCATATGGGATTCGAACTCTTATTGACTAACTACTTCACCTCGATGAACTTGTACTGCCCTTCTGAATAAAGGCCCTTATATAGTAACTATTGTGTATGTGTCGTGAATTGGACATGTTACCTGGTAACATGGGTAATTCCACCAGCATGGCAAGATGTTACATCCCCCTTGGCGCCCTCTCTTGTCGGCCCGGCTAACTATCAACCCATGGTGCCACCATCCATCACTTTAGCTATCACAACTTTCGGACAACAAACTTTGATCGCGCTTCCACTGTCACTCCGGAAACCCACTTTCAAGCTTTAATAGACTATATCACAATTCCAGCCGCATGGTGCATTGTGGGATGAGTAGATGAAAAATAAACCCCCAAGAAGCACATGGCACATGCTAATACACTGGGTGCAGCTATGAAATGTGCTAGTTTCAGCTCATCTCAGCTCTTGTTTGAAACATAGAATACAAACTAAAAAAATATATATAATAAATTAAGATATTAATCTTTTATCCAGCATTGCATTTACATCAATATAATCAGGACATCTTATGCCATGTGCATTTAGATTTAGACAAATCTGGGCACTCAGACTAGTGTTAGAGCCATAGCCAGAGTCAGTTTTACTTATTTTATTAATGTTTTTATTTATATCCTATTATAATATTACTGGATGCCCGGCCACGTTTGGGACACCAGAGAATACTACAGAAACTCTCCCCTTCATATCACTTGTCTATCAACTCATTAACCAATGCTAAGGAAGAATGAAGTCAAGACACAGATAAACAGTGGAGAAGTTGTGCTTTACTAACACCAACTCCTGTCCACCTACCAGTGACCTATCATCCACACCCCTTGCCTTCTAGCCACACAAGATCTCATTACTACTTTAGCCTGTATAGAAAGCAGTGCTTACAGCTTATGGGACAGGAGTCCTATAGCTGTGTTCACACTCAATTAGAATAGATGAATTTTGATAGCATCAGACAGAGTGTCTGGGGTTCCTGCTCAAGAGTAGGTGTGCCTCACTCCAGAGCCAGGAGTAGAGTGATCTCTCTCCAGGGGGTCTGAAGCAGAGTCTAGAATTAAGATCTTGGTTTGAGGCTAGTGTGGTCAGAGGGCCAATGGGATGCAGGTGACTGGGCAGTCCACAGCCAGCCAATCAGGCACCTCCACAGTCAGGGTGGGTGGCACCCTCCCCCAGTAGGGGTAGCTGTCACTCAACCCAGCTGCAGGTGGTGCCCTGTGTGTATATGCAAATTAGGCTGGTGGACCTGCCCAGTGGTCTATACAGTTACAATAGATCTCTGTTAAAATGGTCTTTTCTCCAATTGCACTCTTTATGGATGCATAGAGAAGCATTTCAACAATCATGTACTCTCTCTTATATAGGAACATCTCTTCAGTAATCCCAGGCATAATATATGAACATATATTTCACACAGCTTATATCATGTCATGATGCGCGAAAAGGAAGAGAGGAGGCGGGGGTGGAAATAAAAGGTTTTTATTTTCGCCTCAGAAAGCATAGGGGCATACAGGGTAAACGAGGAGTAGATGTAAATAAAGAACAAGGGATAAAATAACATGAGGAGCGGAGTCAGAATAGAGAAACAGAGATCAAATGTCAGTGGAGTGAGGGGGTGCCGAGGAGCCCTCCACCGGTGGAAGAGAAGGTAGGAGGACTGTAGGGAGGGTGGGTGGTGAAGAAAGGGTAGAGCTGGGAGACGGCAGGAGGGCGAGTGCCTGAGGGAGGCCAGGGGGCGGCCTTATAAGGGGAGAGGGAGGGGCGACAGCAGGTGAGTGTGAAAGCTGCCGGCCCGGGGGAGGGCGACCGGTGGCGAGCAGCGTCGTCGGGTGAGGCGTGAGCGCCGCGCGACGCGGAGGGCGGGGGAGGGGGCGGCGCGCCGCGCCGTCTGCCGAGGTGAGAAAGCAGCGCGACAGCGCGGGGCGGTGGGAGGGTCTCTTCCTCTCCTCGCATCAAACGTAATGCTTCGCATTACGACCGATGCGCGAAAAGGAAGAGAGGAGGCGGGGGTGGAAATAAAAGGTTTTTATTTTCGCCTCAGAAAAGCATACAGGGCATACAGGGTAAACGAGGAGTAGATGTAAATAAGGAACAAGGGATAAAATAACATGAGGAGCGGAGTCAGAATAGAGAAACAGAGATCAAATGTCAGTGGAGTGAGGGGGTGCCGAGGAGCCCTCCACCAAAAGTAGGAGATGGCTCGAGGCGCGCCCGAGGCGGGGGGCCGGGGCGCCCGAGGCGGGGGTCCGGAGATGGAGGTCTGGGCGGAGAGGGCTGGCGGCGCGCCCGAGGCGGAGCAGGTGGGGCGGGCCGGCCGAGAGGTGGGCCGTGTCGGGGGTCAGGCTCCCTCTCGGGGCGGGGAGTGTCTGGGGCCTGCGTCGACAGGGAGCGGGCGGCCAAAAAGGGGGAGGCCCGCTCCTTGGCGGGATCCGGTGAGGAGGTCCGACGAGGGTCGAGCAGGGGGGCAGCGAAGTCCTCGGGGCTGGGTGGGGTGGTGGTCGGGGTCTGGGCGGCGGTGTTGTTGAAGGCGGTGTCGTGAGGATCGGCGGCAGAGGGTTCCTCCTGAGGCTGGGCTGGGATGTGGTCCGAGGTGTGATGCCCGAGGTGATGATCCTCGGCTGGGACTGGGCGGCGCTGCGATCGATGGTCGCTGGGAGGTTGTCGGCGGGGCTTGCGGGGCTGTCGGCAGTGGTGAGGGTGAGGCGCCGGAGGGGTCCCCCCGGGCCGGCCGGGGGGAGGCCGGCGGATCAAAAATCCGCCGAGGTGGCGGGGGGGGTCTGGCGCTCACGGGTTTGTTTCGTGATGCAGTCGGCCTCGCTGTGCATTGTTAGGAGGCGCCTCACATTGGCGCAGTATGCGCAGACGTGACGGCGCCTGTCCCCCGCCTCACCGTGGGCCTCCCCGAGGCGGGCCCGATCGCACGAGGCGGGGGCGCGGTTCCAGGCCGGGCAGGGGGCCCCGTGGGTGTCCCTGTCGTAGGTGGCGCGGGCGTCAGCTTGGGGTCGGGGGAGGTGGGCGCCTCGGTGGAGAGGGTCGGGTAGGCGGGCAGGGGCGGCGGTGGCTTGGTCCTCGGGCATGGCCAGGCAGTCGAGTCTCATGAGGTTGAGCGCTACCGGGTCATGCCAGCCCTGGGGGAGGGTTCCGTCCGCGATGGCGGTAAACAGGGTCTCTGAGTACCGGCGGACGGTGGCCCAGGGGTAGACAAGGTTATCCCGGCAGACTGCTAGGTGGTGGTGGTGGAGTCCCTGGGCGGAGTGGGCGGGGAAGTCGGGGTGGTCGATGAGGGTGAGGAGGGCGAGGGTATACTCGTCCTTTGTCGCCTCTCCCCTCTTCACCGGCTTTCTCTCGGCCCCTCGTTTCACCAGGTCCGAGGGGAAGATGTAGTTGGCCGGGATCCCTTGGCGCCTCACGGAGTGGCGCGCCTCGGCGGATGCCAGTATCTCCCGGACGACGTCGGCCGCGGAGGCGGGGCTGTGGCGGATGGCCTCCTCGCGGTAGGCCGGCGAGGTGGCGGGTGGTGGTTGACTGGAGAGGTGACGGTACCTCTCGTACTCCGGGTGCGCGGCCCCGGGGAGGGTCGCCTGAGGCGGCGGCGGGGGCCGGGCTGTGGTGGCGGCAGGTGCCCGAGGCGTCGGGGCGGCCTGGCGCCTCGGGGGAGATGAGGGGATCCCCGGGCGGGTCCCCCCGGTCTCCAGGGAGTCGATCCGGGCGTGGATGTCGGCCGTCGCCTGGCGCGCCTCGGCGGCGGAGTGCTGTTGGTCGAGCTGCATACGCTGGAGCGCCTCCAGCAGTGTCGAGATCTCGGGGCCCGAGGTGCGGCCCGAGGGCGCCGCGGGGGACGCCGGGGCGTAGGCCGGGGAGTCGCCCCGGCCGGGTGCTGGAGAGGGCCCCGGGGTGCCGGGGGCGGCCCGGGATCCCTTCCGTCCACGTCCTTTTCCTCGAGGCATCCTGAGGCTGAGCTGGGGCAGAGGTCCGAGGTGGAGTAGCCAAGTTGAAGAAAGGGTAGAGCTGGGAGACGGCAGGAGGGCGAGTGCCTGAGGGAGGCCAGGGGGCGGCCTTATAAGGGGAGAGGCAGGGGCGACAGCAGGTGAGTGTGAAAGCTGCCGGCCCGGGGGAGGGCGACAGGTGGCGAGCAGCGGCGTCGGGTGAGGCGTGAGCGCCGCGCGACGCGGAGGGCGGGGGAGGGGGCGGCGCGCCGCGCCGTCTGCCGAGGTGAGAAAGCAGCGCGACAGCGCGGGCGGGGGGAGGGTCTCTTCCTCTCCTCGCATCAAACGTAATGCTTCGCATTACGACCAATGGGAGTGGGATATTATTACTTTTTGTTTATATAACATCGTCCCCACTCCGTCGCCCAAGACTAATAATGCTTTCTGCCAATATATAATTCTTAACCGAAAATCCGTATATTTTTACACTATGGTTAATGACATATGTAGAACTAGAAAATGAGTATGGTTAATCAGATATTGGTTATATAGTTCTCTGAAACAAGTGTATATTGACACATTTGCCATTTTAATATTTAGAACAAGAATTAATAATGGTGATGTGGATATCAGCCTTAAAGTGACTGATTGTTTTGTGTGGAATTGTATGTTTCTTAGCTCAAAATGTTTAACTATGGCTAGTTTTGTCTTAGCTATATTCATCAGATCATTATATTGCATGTGTGCATACATGTCTATGCCAAATTGTTATGTATTTCTATTTATTTTGAATCAAATCAAAGTTTTGCACTACACATATTGGCAAACTCAATGGCTAGACGCATTCGCTTTGCTGCCAACGCCGTTTTCAGCGCATGCGCAGTCAGAACTGTGATCTCGTCTATTAAAGCTGTATAATCTGATTAAAGTATCATATTCTCGAAACTCAAACATTTACCAAAATTTGGTCCTATATATCTAACTTAGATACTGATGCACCTATTAAGCATTTGTTGCCTCATAGAATGGAATGCTGAGTCAATTTAATAGAATCTGTTACTGCTGAAGCTTATGGTGTCAGAGTTTTGACATGCTTGCCAAAATTAATTGTGCATGTTTGAACTTGAAATGTCTCCAAAGTTAACACAAAAGTTGCTTGAAACTAAAGTAAGATAGATAATAACCATCAACCTAATATATTTATCTGAAAATGAACTCTTATTGACTAACTACTTCACTCTAGAAGGAGAGTGATGCTTTTATCAGACTATGCAGCTTTAATTACAGTTGCATCATCTGACCAAAGCATAACATTTTCGGAACTCAAACACTTACCTAGATTTGATTCTACATACACAACTAAAATCCTGGTGTGTTCATTAAATCTTTATAGCATTTTGGTGCTCCCGTAGCCTGGTTATACATAAATAAAAGAAGCTTATGTTCAGCATTTAGGTGTGTACGCATACATTAATTTGGGACATTTCCACTTCAAATGTCTTTCAAAGTTAACGCATACACTGAAGAAAATCGGCGAACATTTACATATATATTTACCGATCAATATCATTTTCAATTTGTTTAGGAAAACAAATTAGAACAGGCAATGTTGTGACCCCTTACTGCTATTTGAAATGAATCAATTAAAACAATCTAAGTTTAAAAAGAAAAAAATACACCAAAAAAACTATCGATTTATAAAAAAGAAAAACACCACCACAAACCGACCCAAAACCCCCACACCCAACAACAGAAGCACCATAAAGCTAGACTTGATACCAATTTACCGATCACAGATATCTATCGATGCGCGAAAAGGAAGACAGAACTCGGGAGTGGGAAACTGAGGCGTTTATTGAGACGCCTCGGGCAATATATAAACAGAGCAATATACAGCAATCAGTATCAAAACATATAGAAGAGATATACAGGGCAGGTAACAGTGCAAATATCAAAAGCTATAGAGAAGATATCGAGGGTAGGTTATATGCTGAGAGCGTCCGGCCGAGGGAAAGGCCCGAGGAGGGAGTCCTGAGGGTCTATGGAAGGGGGTGCGCCGAAGAGCCCTCCACCAGGAAGGGAGCTAGAAGGAGATAGTTGGGTGGGTGGGTGGAGAAGAAGGGCAGCGTGGTGGAGACTGGAGGCGAATGGCTGAAGGAGGCGGGCGGGCGGCCTTATAAGGGAGAAGGTGAGCAGTGGCAGGGAAGGCGTGAAAGCTCAGGGCCGGGGGAGGGCGAGGGTGAGCAGCGGGCGTCGCGCGAGGCGCGAATGCTGCGCGACAGCCCGGGGTCAGGAGGGGGGGGGGACTCTTCCTTTCCTCGCATCAAACGTAATGCTTCGCATTACGACCGATGCGCGAAAAGGAAGACAGAACTCGGGAGTGGGAAACTGAGGCGTTTATTGAGACGCCTCGGGCAATATATAAACAGAGCAATATACAGCAATCAGTATCAAAACATATAGAAGAGATATACAGGGCAGGTAACAGTGCAAATATCAAAAGCTATAGAGAAGGGGACGTTTTACTAGTACATAACCGGGCGCGGTGGCCGAATCGGTAGAGCCCAGGCCTCCCGTGCGGGAGATGAGGAGTTCAATTCCCGGTCGATTCAAACCAATGACATACAACATTGATACGTGTCACTTCCTAGCTTGGCATTAATAGGATAGGGAAATGACTCGTTAACTCAGTGTCAGGGTTATGTGACTGCGTGGGACATCAGGTCATGGTACTGGTGGCTTGTTTTCGCAATGGGGCAGCACTATGAAGTTGCAAAGATTGCGCACTGGCACAAGTCGGTTGCCGTCCTGATATGACCTTAGATGTTGCCCGGACGTAAAAGTCCAATAAACAAACAACAACAAACCACTATGACCTCATTCAAGCAATGGTGGGAAAGGTGAATAGTTCGGCGGTTTTTAGGGTTCTGCCATAGTTGTTTTGGGGGTTTCTGTTGGTTTAAAAAAAATACAAATATGATCGTTATAATATAACTTACTTCAAGTTTGAAGTAACTTTTATTAATGGATGGCTAACTTTGGAGAATTTGAAGTAAAACTGTGCATGTTTACTTTCGGTGTGCATGTTGAAATTCTGGACATAGCAGGCTTTAGCAACAGCAGTAAGAGGTTTTATTAAACTGATTTGGGTTATTCTCCAAAACTGGGCACCACATATTTGGTCTCCACGTTACGATGCTGATAATTAAGTCTTTGTTTTATTAATAGCAAGTCAAATAAGTATTGCAGCCTCTGTCTATTAGGTATGTTAGCAGTTCTACATGTATTGAATTTATCCCACAAAAGATATCAAAATTATAATTGTATGATTTTGTGCTAGAGTGAAAATTTACACATTTACACCATACATGTAGCCAAACTTTTTTCAACTTATTTTTCAACTTTTTTCTTGTAAGTCATAACCTTTTGTCTGCTTAACAGTAATCAAGACAATCTTGTGTGACTATGTTGTATATGTTAAAATGAGATTCTGGGTGTGTCTTTGATTTTCATGTTACACTAGTGATATTAATGTATTGCTCAATTTGTATAAGATCTAATTCAAAAAGTGAAATTCATTTTGTTCAACTCTGACATATGCACAACATGCAAACCTTCATAGGACATTGGATTAGGCTATTATTTGGAAGGATTTTTGCTATTATTTGGAAGGTTTTCACTTTTGGTTTCAATGTCACACTTTGGTGCCCAGTTTTAGAGAATGACCCACTTATTCCTTTCTCAATCAATCAATAGTTC
>JASIRB010001218.1:0-37078 GCA_030323885.1 Branchipolynoe longqiensis | reverse complement strand
CGTCTGCTCGGTCAATACGTATCTAGGTTTACACAGTTATTTTTTTTTTTTTTAGAGTGAGCGATGCCAGCTATCGATGTATCAGCTATGACATATGCCCGAATGAAAAGGGGTTACCGAATGACAACGGTAATGTTGGACTACCACCAGATTTAATAAATAAACAGCAAAACTGCGTGCCTTATGCAGAGAGCAGGCTGTAGGCCGTAGTCCCTAGGACTTAAGGGGCGTTCCTGAGCCGCGCAATTAGCTGCGAGCACTACAGCTGCGAGTGCGCAATTCGCGTCTACTTGGTTGATTTCTACATAAGTATACCAGTTACTTTTAACAAGGTGAGCCATGCCAGCTATTGATGTTTCAGCTATGGCATAGGCCTAAATGACAATCCGACAGCCAGACTAAGTATGCAGGGCATTATGGGCAATCGCCCGACAAGGTTGACATCACGGCGGCGCAAGCGCGCGTTTTAAGTAATCGCTCGTCGTGCGCGCGATATGCGTTGACGGTGTTTTTATTTGCTATTCTAACTCAGTTTATTTCGACGTCTCCAGAAATGCGCATCGGCACCTGACCGTACGCATTTTGTATTCGCCACAAGGCACTACCGTTATATGTATGAAAATACTGCGTTTTAAGAAATGCGAAACTCTGACTTGGAATTCAGGACCATTCTCCTAAATACGTACAAGTCTACCCGTATTTATGTTATCTCCTCTAATATTATTTTCAATTGCAGGAGTATGTTCCGCAGTACAGGTATTTGTTTATTCTGAAACTTTGAAACGTATTTAAACCCTTATCGAATATAGTGAGAACTTTTACGCCAATTTGGAAGAGATACTATATAAAAAAAAGGCTAAGTTATATTACACTATGGCAACTCACAAGCTGGTGCCCTCAGAGGGAATTTATTAAGGTTATATGCTAATTGTTAATATTTCCCCGTGATGGGGAACCATACTCCAGCATCACCGCCAGTACGGTACCCTCGTGCGCGAAATGCGTATTAATTTGGGCGCAATTCGCGTCCCATGGGGACGGTGTGTACTACCCGTTACTTCTTGGATAATATGCAAAGTCTACACATATGTACAATATATTACAATCGGTTATTTACATTTCGTGTGGACCTAAGTGTTTTCCGAAAGCAGGCCGCACAAGGATATATATATAATTTTATTATTATGGCATGTATTCGGCAGGTGTTACATGCTTTGTTTTAATCCAGATGAAATAGTTAAATTGGGTGCACGTGTGCAAATTTGGAAATAGTGGGGTATTATTCTTTCTCTTCCCGGCCTGGGGAACGTTTCCTGTGAGGAGGCAGGATGTTTTTTTTTATTTTGGTTAAATTTTTACTTGACCTTTTATTCAAGGAACCAAGGAATTAATTTCGCGAGTAATTTAGAACGTAGTTATTACAGCGATTTGCTCGACATAAGTAATTTGGAATATGGTATTTATAATAATGATCCCTCATTGCCGCCTGGCCTAGAGATATATTTTTTTTTTTAAAGTTAATTTTTGTTTAATTATTTTATTTTACCTTTTGGTATGGATATATTATTAATTAAGTTATATTTTTAAAAGATCCCAATTTTAATGTTAATTTATAAACTGCCCGTTACGATTAAATTTTCTACTACCAGCTGCTGCCCTCAGAGAAAATTTATGACTAACGTTAACGGAAGGATATAATTATTAATTAATTTAGGGACTATAAAATAGTTAAATCTGATCCTCTGTGCTGCCTAATTATAGGATATTTATAAGCGGGGTGTGAACAGTTTAGTGTAATTGTGTTAACATGACATAATGGATAATACCCTTTGCGCCCCAACCGAAATCCCAGAATGTATATGTGCCCCAAACGATACCCATTGTGGTGCCCTGAAGCGTGAGATGAAGATGGCTGGGTTCGCGAGGGTGCGCCGTCCAGGTCCAACGCGTGCCGCGCCTTGGTGAATGGGGGCGTGGTCCTGGAATGCGCCTGGTTTGCCCCCCGCGAAACCCGCGCACGACGCCTGGTGGTTGTCGCGGCTCCCGGGGCAGTGTAGTATTGTGAAATTATGCGTATGGAAGTTAAAGGAAAAGAGAGAATATTAATACACAAATTATGGTTTAGCAGAGGATCAGAGCTATTAGAATGTAGAATATGGAATAATTATGTTAATATGTTTAAACTCGGCCCTAATTTTGAAAATTGATTATTTATGCGAAATTCTAGGCTGAGCCTTAGTACATTATGCATAACTGGTACGCATTTATATATTGTATTAGGAGTAGCAATATTTATCGTTAACGTACTTTATTTAAGTGGAGCACGTGCCGACTATAGGCTAAGCCTCTGTACTGTACACATATTTAATTACGCGTTTGAATATTGTAGGTGATCTCAATATTTTACTGTTATGTATTATAATAAAATACATTATTAATTATAGGCCTAGCCTATTCACGCTGGGGATTATTTTCCCCTAATCAACAATGAGCTCTTGCTGGAGCTCAGGTGAGTGGGGCTCGCAGGCAGGCGGTGATCCGGCCCTCGGATCCGGGATTTCGTCGGTATCCATATTTACCGAACATACTGTTATATCGGAGATCGCATCCGAATACTCTCCCTCCTCGTCGGAGGTAAAAATCAGCGGAGTTTCGCTGAGGGGGGTGGGCCCTCCAGGAGTTACCGGTAAGGTGAACGGCGATAACTGTTCGAGGTCGTCGTGCTCTGGGGCTAACAACGGCGTCGTGATACGGGAAGCCGGCGCCAAATGCGCGCAGTCACGTGCGGTCTGATCGTTAAAAACTTTGCAGGATTCTGCAAAACTACTCAGCGACGACTCGACATTAACGGGGGATACAATGGGATCCCTCGGAGGTGAACGTGGCGGTGGGGCCACGACTTCCGCCATGATAGGTGGAAGCGGCACGATTTCCGCCCTCGCGGGTGGAAGCGGTACGATTTCCTCACGTAAAGGTGGGGACGGTACAATATCCACACTCATAGATGGGTGTGGACTCAGGGTAGGCGGCAGCAAATTTGGCCTTGCCACGGCTGATTTCCCCTTCGGCTTGTCGGTTTTCCCTTTGAGGGAAACCATGGGGGGCGCAATTTGCGTACGCGCAACGTAGGGTCCCAAGGGTTTGACTGTGGCGCTCCCCGGGATCCAGTTAACTGGAGCAGCTTGCGCAGCAGAGGAAGTAGATTCCTCTGCCACATTCGCTGTATGGTCACCTGAAGCAGAGACCTGTGCGGCTTCCGTACTGCCAGTGAAGTACGGTCGGAGGACGGACTGTGGGACGCCGGAAAAATCCAACGTCTCAAAAGAGCCGTCCCACTGCAGGGCGGATACGCCGAACCTGAAGTTAAACTTCATGTTCATCTCCTCCCATTGGTGGAGCTGTCGATCATAATGATCCATCATAAAACGGTAACGATCGTCGGCCGCTTTGACTTGGGCTTTCGCCTCTGCTTTAGTATTCTCAATCTCCTTTTGAGAAGTTTCCCACATCGTCTGCGCGCAAGTCACTTTGACTGCGTCCAGACGATTTACCCAGAAAGTGGACATAGAACTTACCATATTCATGAAAAAGTCCATTGTCTCAATTGACTCCGGGCCGGAGTCCCGCGCGAGGACCTCATGGACGGAAGGCGGTAAGCAATTATAACGCTCTATAAGACGCTTCTTTGCAGCCGGTGATAAATCCGGCTGGAATGGAGCGTCTGTACTAGTGGATGGCTGCGCGTCGGTTGAAGCCGCGGTGGCCATCTCAGAAGCTCGTCGTTTTAAGTCGCGACGGAGCGAGGCGGGAATGGATCCCACTGTGGGCAGTGAAGGATCCAGGGGTCTGGCGCCCTTGCGTTTCGTTGATTGGACGGGCGCCGATACCGTGGTAGGAGCCGCCGCAGGTTTGGGGCGAAGGGCAGCCAAGCGTGCGCTTTCCTTCTCTCCAAACTGTTGCAGTTCATCGCCGCGCGCGATTTGCGCCGCGGTGCGTTCGAGAGGCGGGTCCTCTGTGGGAGGATCCACCACCGCTGAGGCATACGAAATACCTGTCTCGACTTTATCCGCTCTAAAGGGGCGGGGTTGTGGGGGCTGGGGACGGCCTCGGCGGGACCTGTGGCCGCGGCCCCCAGACGTGGTAGGACGGGTAACGATACCGTCCTCTCTATCCAACTTCTCTTTAAGACGGCGTCTGCCTGCGGAAAAATAAGCTTTTTCGCCTAAGGTGACGCCTCCGTATATGCACACTGCTACAGTGTGCGCAGATATCGGTAACCGCAAAGTCTCGGCGAGAATTTGGCGGCCGCGCTCGGCATTAAACTCCGGAATGAAGGTATACCTACAGTTATCCGACAAGGACGGATCTTGAGCTACACGCGCCAATTTCCTTATGGTGGACTGCGGGCGCTTGTGACCCGACTTGGCGCAAATGCCGTATGACATTAAATGGCGTAACATGAGACCCCTTCGGTGAGTCGAGAAGGGTTTACCCGTCGATTTAGTGAACGGGCACGCTGCGGAACGGTGGTCGTCGCACGACCATCTAGGCACAGTATACAAATGCTCTTCACAAATGTGACGAGCCAATACATCCCAACGCCTATAGCGGCGGTTAGGGTGTTTCAAGTTTTCTGGGATAGCGCTGGGGCGTTCCAGGAAGTATTTACAAAATAGACACTTGTCTTTTGGGCGGAAAGTATGCCTAACAAATTTCAAGTGCGCAATATCTTGCGGTCGATAAGGCGACTTAGCCAGACCACGCACCTCAGTGATGACACTGTGGATACGCTGTACATAGGGCTGAAGGCCGGATTGATGATCATCTACCCAGTCCTCTACATCTGAATCCTCCCCATTTTCCCGTTGGACAGGGGGGAGGCGCAATTTGCATCGGCCAGTAGGTGTTGGGCGCAACATATACATGGCTAATGTACGGTTTGGGCGTGGGGGGTCGAAATATCTCTCCCGCAGTATAGATTCCTGCAACATACCCAATTCAGCTGCCTTCCTTATAGGGACAGAACCAAGAGTGCGGCTATTGTAACCGCAATTCACTAAGTGGGGATACCTCTCAGGAATAGTAGCAACTGGGATATCGCTATCCCATTGTAACTCACCCTTCTCCAGGCGGTCGAGACGAAGTGCCATCGTACCGTAAGGTGGGTCCAAAGTTGGGTCAGCAGGTGGTGTATCCTCCTCATCTGACACGTAATCCCTTGTCACAGCTTTTGATGTTGTGGCAGGAATTTTTCCTTCCGCCTCCCGTGCGGAAGGGTTTCGCGCAGCTACACGTTCCGACGACCGTTTTCGTGGTGAACGTCTCACTGCCTCTGCTATAGAAAGTCGAACATTAGACGACTTACCTGAAGATGAGGGGGTAGGCTCATCTTCCTGATCAAGATCCTTCGGGCGCCTGTTGGTGACCAAAGTAAATTCCTCCTCAGTCACCATGGGGCTGACGTGAGGGGCGGTTGTCTTGCTGTCAGCCCATGAGGTGGGCCCAGACTGACTACAGGAAGCTTCCGCGGAAGCATTGCCTATCACCAATGATAGGCCTTGGGCCAGTCTCACCTCAGGTGTGAGGAGATTCCAGTCGCAAACTGTAAACACCGATATCCTACCGGTGTCTTTATGCAACACGTTGCACGTCAGAGGGTTTTGGTCGGGACCCTTACCCGAACCTCCCAAGGCGGAGGTGGCCGATTCCATGCCTGATCGCTTGCGCGACCAGGCCTGCTCCCCGACCGATGACCAGACCAGTGGCTATTTACGTACCTCCCTTTTTTTTTTCTTACCGACAAGACAATAACCAAAACGCTTGCTCGTGATCCCCCTCACTAGGTAGCTACCTACCAGGAGAGTACCCGGCCTATTAGATAAATAGACCGGCAAAAAACCGACGAGTTCGCAAGAAGCTTTTGTGGAGTCTGCACCCAGTGTAAGCTGAGTGAAGACTGAAGTTCTGTACGGCCTTGCTAGCCGCAAGTGCGCGGCAGCGCGTTCCTGTTAGCCGTCCACCAATGGCAGGCTCGCGTTTAGGCGGGAAACCCGAGTTGACCCGGTTCGCGCGCAAATTAGGTCACGGAGGGCCTTGGTTTTCCATGGCAACGGGGCCGCCTGCACCAGGCTCACCCACCTTAGAACGAATGCATTCGATCTACCAAAGTCGTGTGTTGTGCTGACATTTGCCCTAATACCTTGTTTACAATTTATAAAATGGGCGATTAGGGGATCTAATCGTTAGTCAGCGCATTTTACGAACTTTTTTTTTTAAATGTTATTTTCTTTTTCGACCAATGTAATACGATAAGGGTTTATTTATATAATTTTTACGTAGCCGAATGGGTGTCAACAACTCGACCCGTTCGTAATGTCACCAACACGGGGTCAGTTTTGTGTAGAATTAATCCGGTTGATCATAGTACGAATAAGGGTGTTGGGGAGCTGAAACCCAGATTACCTTGAGTACATATCAACCGTATCTTTATTTTAATCTGTTAAGATATAATGTTGATACGTAGATAATATCTTTTTATTTACGGGTTGTTTTTATCACCCGCTGTTTACGCCGGGCTTGTTTACATTCCCGTATCACCTCTATCGCTAGTGGAGCGATTATTTTCGTACTAAGATAGTACACGTCTAGTGTATGTAATGCAATACTCCGTTTATTTATTTATTTTATCACGCAAATGCCTGCTAGTTAAATTTATATTTTGGAATGTTCGTCATAGTAAACACCGTACCATGACGTCACACTCATATAGTCCCCTGAGACAGTTCTGGGGGATTTATACGCCACCCTGAACTTTGCGCAACATGGGTATGTCCCCATCACTATATACCAATGCGCCGTGCGCAAATAGCCTGCTGGATTTTACAATAAAATTTCCTGAACTGACAGAAATGGCTTCCAGTATTTATTTTCTCCCGTCTTCCTCAATCAGCTAAATGCTGGATACTCATTCCCCCATGGAAATAAATACAATATAATAAACGTAAGGGTTACGATGTACCGCGGCACTGGTACCAGCTGACTATTGCAGAGACTGGGTGCACGGGCGCGTTGGCTTGGGCACAGTCTAACTGCTGCCATTGCAACGACGACACGTAGTAAGCAATCTCTCTAACCACCAAGAAAGAAAAATGCGCGTCGCCGTAATCTGCGACTCCCGGGGGTCGGGATTGCAGCATCACCTCGACCGGCTCGTGGAGGAGCACGAGTTTCGCGTTTTTACGCACCCTGGAAAGGGTTATATGGATGCCATGCGACTGTCGGTGGCGGGGATACGGTACGTGAAATTTTAAACAAGTCGCTGTTTACATTTTCATTCAGGGATGGGGGCGCAATGCTTATATTAGAGGTCTCCCCCGCACGCAATTTCCTCAACTGTATTTTTTTTTTATTATTACATTTGTAAGAAAAACTGTTGTAGCGCGCAAATCTAAGGGTCATATTTCCTTTCAGGGAATTTCGACCTGACTACGTGGTCCTGGCCGCCGGGATCTGCGACGTCACGTCCCGGGACCGGCGTACCCGAACGACAACGGCGCGGTCGCCGTTCGCGATGGAGATCCTCGGTGGACTGGGGGTCCGGAGGGAGGAATCGCTCGTCCTCCTCCGGACCGTCTACACGGGAAGGGTTAGCGTGGCCACCATCCCCTCGGTCAACCTGGCCGACGCCAACCACCCGGCACGGCGAAGGTGGACGGCGACCCAGTACGCGTCGTACCATCGGGCGCATCCCCGCCCTCACGCGGATCAGGTGAGGCTGTAGTTTATCGTGATGGAAAGGGAACCCTTTTTAAGTACGACTTTAACCAAGCTAATCATCCTAGATTGCCGTGTTGAATCCTGATGGGAAAGGAAACCCTGATACGCAATAGTTTATCTAGCACGATAATGCTGATGGTATTACTTATGTATTCTCTGCAATTTAGTTATATGATGATATTTTATTCTCCGCAGGAGACCATCGACGGTGCGTTGGCCTTGTACAATGACATTCTCAGGCGGCTAAATGCC
Organism: Branchipolynoe longqiensis; assembly: GCA_030323885.1. Classification (NCBI taxonomy): domain Eukaryota; kingdom Metazoa; phylum Annelida; class Polychaeta; order Phyllodocida; family Polynoidae; genus Branchipolynoe; species Branchipolynoe longqiensis. Next base: position 29,050 of record JASIRB010001218.1, on the reverse strand, counting down.
GAGGCCGGCCAGCCAACCCCTGATCTCGCCGCCACCATCACCTCACGGGGGGCTACCCATTTCGACAGGCTGGTGGACGGCGTGCACGCGACGGGCGCCACCAAGAAGAGGTGGGCCCGCTGCATCGCCTCTTGCGTGCGGGCCGCCCACCAGGAAACCGTGTAATTTACTTTAATTAAAAAAAATTTGTTTTTAACTTTAAATAAATATATATATTTTTTTTTAATTTTAAATAAATTTTATACATTACCATTCATTGTCGTTGTTATGTTGTGTATGTACAGTTCTTTTTAAGGTTGGATGTATATATTCGGTAATTCTAATAGATGTACTCATTTTACTGTTGGTGTTCTTATGGTGTATGTGTACGCATTTTTATGTTGGGCTATACCATAGTTGCACCATCGATAGGTAGGCTAAATCCTTATCAATGTACGCATTTTACTGTTGGAGTTTCATGGGGGCTGATGATATGCAATATCTAATTTTGCTTCCCCCGTCCCCCAGTAGTACGGAATTGTCTCCCAAGTAAGTTAATGAGCCTTATAAAAGGGGTCGTATAACTTAAAGATGTATCGTAAGTAAAAGTCACGGGAGGGCGGCGATTTTCTTACCCTCTTTCCTAATTATGGCATAGACCGGTATATAAAATATAACATAAACCGATGTCCTTTGTAATTTGATCGCCTCTCACCCCGACTTCTGACTAATAAATGTTAACGGTCGCTCGACCCGGCGCTTGTTTCACCGCGGGTGGTGGGAACCAAGAGCTGTGTCTTCTCCTGAGATTGCGCCGTATCGGGTTTCCGCGCCGACTCGGCGTTAATTAATTTATCGCCGTCTTGGCTATCTGACGGAATCCGCCCGGTGTACAATTTCAAACGCCCTGTATTTGATTTCCGAGCGGCTGATAACGCCGTCTTAATTATAACCGTCGTATCAGATATGACCTCAGTAATCTGCCAAGGCCCGTCCCAGTTTGGTGCGAGTTTAATGTGTGCCGTGGGAGCATGGTATCTTAACACCAAGTCACCCACTGCAAACCGTGGGAAGTCAGCATTCCCATAAGAATTTTTATTTCTTTGAATACTTTTCTCTGTGCTATTACGCACCCTGCCATACGCATTGTGGAAACAACATTCCAACCATCGGACGAACGCCGGTGTGCAAGCGTCGTCTGAATGTTTGTCTAACACTCCGAATTGCAAATCACATGGTAGGCGCAATTCTTCCCCAAACACCAACGTATTGGGAGTAACCCCGGTAGCGGCGTGTATTGTGCAATTATATGCGTGTGCAACGTACTTAGCATGTAAATCCCAATCGCTCTGATCTTCATTGACCATGCAGGCCAGAGCAGAAATTAACGTTCGATTAAATCGTTCAACTAAGCCAGTGGATCTGGGACAGTAAGGGTTCGTGCGGGTTTTATAGCAGCCTATCAGTTTGAGCATAGTCTGGAATAATTCCGACTCGAACTCCCTGCCCTGATCTGAGTGTAATATAAGGGGAGCCCCGAAAATCAGTATCCAATTATCCACCAATGCTTGCGCGGCCACTGCCGCCGTTTGGTTACGTAATGGGTAGACTTGTACATATTTTGTAAAGTGGTCCTGTACTACCAACATCACCAAATTATCCCGGTTAGTGCGCTTAAATCCTGAGACGATGTCACAGGACAGGCGCCCCCAACGTTGGCCTGTCATTTGTTGCTGTAACGGCATTTTAGCCATTCCCAGCCCTGGTTTAATGAGTGCGCATCTCGGGCAGGATTTAACCCAATCGCGCACACGCGAATTCATGCCTGGCCAGTAATATCACGTGCGTATTTTGTCTAGGGTTCTCTCCCTTCCAAAATGCGCAGCGGTGGGATGGCTGTGGCAGAATATTAATATGTCCTCTCGTAAGAGGAAAGGTATAACGAGTTGTTGATGAGTTATGAGAGAATGGGGGTCGAGCGCATTCCTGCATAACACCCCATTCACTACAGTTAACTGTTTCCATGGGTTTAACAATTTAATAGTTTCTGTATTCTCCGCTCTTACGAGATCCTTAGGAGGTCTCACCGTGTGCGCATTTAACAAAGAAATAACGGTGGAGCATGTCACATCTGCTTCCTGAGCCTGACGCAATTCATTTTGCGTCCAGAAATGGAAGCTATTTTCCTCATCAGGGGTCAGGAGTAAGGACGCAACCACCGCTGTATGAGCCCCACAATCGTCACATTCCGGTATGCCACAACGACGTACAGGAATGCGACTAAGCGCGTCAGCGTTAATATGTTGAGAGCCGGGTCGATAAGTAATTTGCGTGTTGGTGAGGCCAAATTCAGACAACCACGCCAACCAACGTCCTATCATACCCTCTGCCTCTTTAAAATTTAGTAACCATTTTAATGAATGATGGTCAGTACGGATCTGGAATTCAGAATCCCAAAAATAATGACGCCATTTTTTAGTGTATACGACTATCGCCATTAACTCCCTTTTTGTCGTACAATAACGCCGTTGACAGGCACTGAGCCTATTGCTGGCAAAGGTAATGGGTACTTCAACCTCGTCTTGTACCTGACTTAACGCGCCTGCTATGGCAAATGCGCTAGCGTCAGTGTCCAAGATAAATTGTCCACTAGGCCGTGGGTACCCTAGTACTGGTGTATCGGCGAAAAGCCGTTTCAGGTTAATGAACGCATTTTCCTGTGATATACCCCACGCAAATATTTGCGTGCCGACATTAGCCACATCCTGTATGGAAGCGACTACATCGGCAAAATGGGGAATGAAATCTCGATAATAAGAAGCAAAACCGAGCAAACTTTTTGTCTCTTTAGGAGACTTAGGCGCTGGCCAATTGGTTATAGCCTCAATCTTTTTAGGATCGGCTTTTATACCCTCACTAGACACAATTCTACCCACATATTCAGTTTCCTTACGGAATAGATGACATTTGGACGGTTTAAGTTTTAATTTAAATTTGCGAAGTCTTAGAAAAACTTCTCGTAAATGCGAACGACATGTGGAAACGGTGTCACCGAATATTATAATGTCGTCTAAGTATACCAAACAGTGAGTAAACAATAGACCGTTTAACATTTCCGCCATCATTTTCTCAAAGGTGGCGGGAGCATTACATAGACCAAAGGGCATTACCTTCCACTCATATAGACCTATATGAGTTGTGAAAGCAGTTTTCTCCCGATCATCGTGTTGCATCGCGACTTGATGGTATCCAGATTGGAGATCCAAAGTGCAGAACCACTTATTTCCTCCCAGACTATCCAAGCTCTCGTCTATCCGCGGTAACGGGTACGCATTTTTCCGCGTCATAGCATTTAACTTGCGATAATCTATACAAAATCGCCACGTCCCATCCTTTTTGGTAACAAGGTGGACGGGCGAACTATAAGGACTTGTACTATCCGTAATGATCCCTGCCGCCAACATTTTGGCAACCTCGTCCTCCAGGGCTTGTTTCTTGGCGTCCATTAGCCTACGGTATGGTATCCTAAAGGGGGCGTTGTCACCGACATCGATATGGTGTTGTACGACATCTGTCCACCCCAGTTTAGCATCCGGTTTCGCGAATATATCGCAAAATTCGAAGAGGAATTCTGCGATTCTCTTTTTATCTTCCGCGTGCTCCAAATGCGTGGCCTCCGCCATGGATAGTAAGAAGTCAGGAATTTGCGGCAGGCCCGCAAATTGCGTTCTGTCAACAGGAAAAACCGGTTCTGGGGATCCTCCAAATCCCTCCACGCCGCGTTCTCTTTTGAGTAAGTCGAACACCATGGCGGCCGTAGGACTATTGATGGAACCATGCGATCTGGCTTCAGAGGCGTTGCCAATGACCTGGCCTCGCCGCAAATGGACACAATCGTCTGTAGTGTTACACAGCGGTAACACAGCACCGTCTGCGCCACAAATTAACGAGGGAGCCGCTGTGACTCCCATACAACTGAGTACTTCAGGGTCGGGTTCAATTAAGCACTGACCCTTCCCTTCTATAGGTCTGGTTGAAATTAATGCCGCCACCGTTTGGTGCGCATTTAATGTAACATCTTCTGCCAGGCACGCAAGACCGCAGTCTGTTCGTAGCTGACAGTGTGTGACCAAGTTATAAGGTTGCAGAATTTCCAGCAGCCCATTATGTGGCGAGAGACTGGCTTCGTAAAATGACATCCAATCGCTCCCCAGAATACCATCCTCTGGTATGTCCACTATCAATACAGATGAGTAAAATATCTGATTGGCGATACCCAGGGGGATATCTGTACAACCAAATTGTGGGATTACTAGTCCCGTTACACTTAAAGGCCTCACGTCGGAGACCAAGTTACGCGTATTCAGGTTGAGATTATCAAAGAATCCTTTTCCTATCACGGACATGGCCGCCCCGGTATCAATAAGGACGAATCCATTGGATTCTCTAATGTTGATGGGGACATACCATCTTTTCCCATTCAGTGGGAAAATGTTCATGGCGAACTGGTCTCTTTCATCCACGTTGTGTAGGTTTAGTCCAGTTCTCTCCAAAATATAGTCCATACACGGATCAGACTCAGGGCTGCGCGCATTTTGCGCGCACATTGATCGCATTCCAGCCAAGAAAACCTGGCGGACGCCGATAGTACATGTAGACGGTGTAGACACACTGTGCACATTGCACGAATCTGATGGGAGATTGTGGGCAAGGGGTTTAGCACAACTCTCAACAGATGCGCTGGGAAGATTTCCCCGTACAATAATAGCTGACAACACTTCCGGCGTTGCAGCTGGTACTAATTTAAAAAATCAGTATCGGCTAAGAACTCGGGAGATCCCGATTCATGGTGTACGGCAGCAACAGCGCTATGGTTAGGCGCGAATTGCTTGCCTGTGGGCGCAATTTGCTTGCTCCCATGCACGTTGTTAGTGACAGGGTGCGCGATTCGCGTATTATCGCGCGCTCTATTTTTGCCGCTGGCTGCTTGTAGCCGGGCCAATAGTTCTGGTACATGGCGCGAATTATCGCACCCGTTACGGACTCCATCCACCATAGCCTGTTCTAAGGAACGAGGCTGTGACAAAGGACACTCATACGCCATGTGACCAAAGTCCCGGCATCTAAAACATTCAATCCTCCCGGAATTCCGAGAGCGATTCGGGCGGGTCGGTTGAAACGCCCTTTGCGATCTACCCTGCAAATCAGGGTTAAAGTGTGGACGCCTATTTGGCCATTCACGCTTGTTAGCGTTACCCTGTTGGGTATTCTGTGAAGGGTGCCCGTTATAGGCGCAAATTCCTGTATCCACTGGATCATATGGATTGTCGTACGGCAAGTCTGCCACGGCGGAAGTAATTTCCGCCACCGTGCAGTTACGTGGGGTCATACGCGCTTTTGCCGCGTGATCCCTTAACATTTGATAAATATCCTCCATGGTGTGTCTACCCGGGGACCATTGCTTCAAGATCATGTCGCGTTCCTCCCGGTCGCGCAACCCATGAATGAACACTGCCACTGTTTTGTGCGCGATTAAATCGCGCGACATTCCACATCCTTGTCCAGCTTTTCTGGCCTCAGACTCTAGCATCATCCCGTAGTAGACGGAATTGGCCGAGTCTGACGGACGTTGGAATCTCTTCTCAAAGAGTTCCCATTTCGATAAGGGATCCATTCCCTGGAATTGCCAAGCTAACGCTTCCACCAATTCATCTAAGGTGGCGCAATTATCTTGCTCCCACCTATCCACAGCCAACTGACCTGGACCATCTTGTAACAAGTGGATCAGGCGCGTAAGCGCAGTGGTCTCATTCCACCGGTTCACGGACATCGCCTTACTGAACTTTTCCCACCAAGTCTCCCAGTCTTGGTTTATTCCGTCAAACGGGGGAACTTCGCCAGCCCTCACCCTTGCGGGCTGGTACTGCTCTTGCACGCTGATGTTTCGGTCGCGCAAATACAGAGATCGGTATACCGCTGAGGCACCGATGCCAGGGGTGATAGTGGATGCCTCCATTACCGCCCGGCGAATGGCTGGGTTCGTCTTTATGAGTTCCCGTTCTGCACCGGTGTACCGGTATGCAGCAAAAGAGTCGGCGCTCGCGTTTTGCGCGCAGCCATCGACGGGCGCATTTTGCCCAGCTGGAAGGGAGGGAGCTGTGGGCGCACAGCCTGCCGCGTTAGACGCATTTACATTGGCGCTGCTAGGAGGGCCAAGCTTTGCTTGCCGTTGGATTGCTTTTAACACTCCATCAGAAACCCCGGGGTTGTGGTGCGCATTTATGTCGCCCCCAGCAAATTGTTGCCATTGGGCATTCAGCTCATTTTCGCGCGTGAGGATTTCCCTCTCGCGCTTTTGTAACGCATTTAGTTGCTCCCGTTGCACGGAATGTTGCGCGTCAGGTATCATGTACGACAAGTCCATGACTGGGGGCGGCAGAGACAGGGTCGGAGTAGCACCCGTCCTCTCTTTCGGAAGGAAAGAGAAGAGGCTGCCTTCCTCACGAGTGACCTGTAGGGACATTTGCGCGCTTTTGGCGGCTTCTGGATTTTGCGCGGGCGCAAATTGTGTATCAACCACAGCTTTTCCAGGAGTTCCTGGATTAACCGTTACAGTTAGGGGCGAAACCCCGGCAGGTCGGACTGGGTCCGCCATTACAGTAAGGGGGGATACCCCGAGACTTCGAACACTGTCCGAATCAGTTATGGAGACGCCATCCAAAGATTGCGCCTCCCCATCGCCCTTTTCCCCCCCCGCAGGTGCTGCAGAACGCAAGCAACCGCGGCGGGCGGAAATAGGGGCCTCACCAGGTTCCTTCCGCTTAGCCAGCTCGCCTAGGCGACTGGCTCGTGCAACCACCAAACTAAAAGAAATTCAAATTTCGCTGGTATATAAAAAAAACCCTAAACAATCTACTAAAATTTATGAAAAATGCTCCGAATTTTGTACGAATAAAAGGATAATGAATAAAAATGAGCAACTGAAATAAATTAATCGCTCTATGCCCAGATAGAACAATTCCTTGATTTCAGTTTTTTTCTCGCTATCACCAACGGTTAATTATAGAAATACACGAAATTTAGAAGATCCTAATGAAAATTTGAACAAAAAGAAAGATGCCGAATAAGAAGGAGATTTAAGAAATAAAGGTGAATGAAAGAGTTTTTAGACGTAAATACAGGAAAAAGAGTGAAAAAGCTAGCACGTAACGAAAAACCGACCAAACAGTCTGGCAGACGTTGAGACACTGCCCTAATGTTCCAATAACGCTTTCTGACGTCGTCTCCTGTGCCAGCGACGCGCGATGTCGCTAGGTAACGATGGAACTAAGAAAAACATGCGGCTAGCGCAAGCAAACTGCGAAGATTCACTAAAAATAGGCCGGCATTTAATGTCGGAGAACCGCAGCAGCAATTTTAATTTAAAACTCTAACCAAATATAATGCACGTATAGCCTAATATCGGAATAGCTAGTCCACGTCCTGTACGCCTCCTCCAGTCGGAGCGACACAAGGGTACGCCATTATTGTGCATCTAACGCTCCTCAGGCCACGATTTGCGCAGATGTTTTAACCGCGGATTCAAGGCTCGCCCCTCGCTGGTTATTTAAACTACTAATTAATTAAGGCTAGCCGCAAAATATAACAAGTATACCACATGGGTCAAGTCACCATTCGCAATGATGCTGCCCCGGTACGCCGTAAACTATCAATATCACGTCATGGAACATGAAGACAGTGACCGTGTGTCGCTGTCACACTGCGTACGCGCTGTCACTTCTGACAACACTCCGTTTTTTTTTTTATTAGATTCGCGTATCGAAAGTGAACTAAAAGGTATTACACTCCTTACTAATCCTGGTCACGGCACCAGTTTAACCGTTCGGCTAATCTGCCCCCGCCTAAGGCGAGCCTAACGTGTTAATGATATGTAATAATTTCCATGTGAAATTCCTGAGCCTGCCGCGGGCTGCTGCGGCTCCTCCTCCCGTCTGCAGGTAGTCCATCGCCGTCGGTGTCCGCCCCGCGCAAAAGGCGGCCAGCCAGAGTTTCATCTACATACGCAATTCGCCGACGAGCGCGCCTATAGGCCTAAAGTTTCCCTACTTCTATAAGTTAGGTTATTTCAACTAGCTGGCTGTCCCCTTCGCATTTCGGTATATTAATTGTGTTACTGAATAATTCTAGAAGTACGCGTACGGCTAGGGATGCCGCCGCTGTCACTGATAATCAGTTCTAGGTTAATGTCGTTAATTTCCGCCTTGAAGTAACACTACGTTAAATTCTGTTATAGTCTGTCATTATATTCCCACAGATGGAGTAAGTAACTGCATAAGGCCTACTTAGGCTTAAGGCCCTTAATTACATATAAAGCAATCGAATAGCAGGTTTTCTATAGCGGTTAATCCACAATAATACTGGAGGATAGTAAAGAATGCAAGGAACGTCTCAGTCCACCTTCACGAGAGCTCACGACTTTATTCTTACCATAACTAACAAGGATACCAACGAACTATGCATACCTATTTAAGGCGCTACTAACTCCCTTTTCCTCCCGTGTGATTTGATTACCTTGGTTTTAGAATTTAGATAAGAAAAAGACCGAATATCGGCTGAAAATGACAGAGCGCGAATAAACACGTCTGCCGGGTCAGGCCCCGAACGCCCGACCTTCTTCCGTTGCTTAGCTAGTCGCTAAGCAACGCTTTACCCCCGCGAACCGTCGCGTGCACATGCGGAAGCAATTTGCGCTCCCGTTGGACGAGTGCGCAAGTATATCTCCCGAGCACAAGCACAAATAACCGGGTCCTTACCGGTACCAGATATGAGTGCCTACTGTGATGCGATATTGTCAGTGTTTATATGCATCGTATACATATGGGGACTAGGAGGTGCAAGATCTTTGAGGGCCACTATAACCAAAAGTTTCATAGCGATCTCAGACCCGAGACCGCCATCTTGCGGGGAATGTAGGCGTGCGCCACGGATGACTCCCAGTGTCCGAGGTCTCTGATATCCTGGAGGGGGACTCCAAGACGGGTGCATGCCTGGGCGCCACCTCTCCGAAGGCTGTTAAGTGTCATGGCACCAGGCGCCCTGTGGCCCAGGGCGGACAGAGCATATGTAGTACTTTGGTAGCCCTCCTCTGCATAATGGGCGTCCCTTGTGGGTCCAGAAAGGCAGGGCCTTCAGGGTGAGGACTTGCCGAGGTGCGATATGTATCCTAAGCTTCCAGTGGGCATTGGCGCGTGTCGCCGGCTCCTTGCTTCGTCAATCTTAAGGCTGGATAACGTCTCCTGGCTCCTCCGGTCGGGTCGGCTGCAGTGAATCCCATGCTTAAGGCTTGATAACGTCTCCTAGCTGCTCCGGTAGGGCCGGCTGCAGTGAATCCCAAGCTTAAGGCTGGATAACGTATCCTGTCTCCTCCGTTCGGGCCGGCTGCAGTGAATTCCAGACTTAATTTAGTGTTGTCCCGGCGGACTGGCGCGCGTGTCGCCGGCTCCTTGTTTCGTCAATCGTCGGAGAATTTTAACGTGCCGGCGAGCGTGCTGCCGGCTCCCGGCTTCGTCAATCGCCGGAGAATTAAACGTCATGCCAGCGAACCGGCGCGCGTTTTGCCGGCTCCTTGCTTCGTCGATCGCCGCAGAATTTAGTATTGTCCCGGTGGACTGGCGCGCGTGTCGCCGGCTCCTTGCTTCGTCAATCGTCGGAGAATCCAACGTCGTGCCGTCGACCCGGCACGCGTGTTGCTGGCTCCTTGCTTTGTCGATCGCCGAAGAATTTAGTGTTGTCCCGGTGGACTGGCGCGCGTGTCACCGGCTCCTTGCTTCGTTAATCGTCGGAGAATCCAACGTCGTGCCGTCGACGCGGTGCGTGTGTTGCCGGCTCCTTGCTTCGTCGATCGCCGGAGAATTTAGTGTTCACCTGTGGCGGTTTCAGCGCCCGGTCAGTTTCAGCGGCCTGTCGTGGCTTCTGCGCATGCGCGGATTTTCGCACGTTGCGGCGAGCACTGCTATTTGTTTTGTTTACTGATATGTTGTTAGCTGCTACGTTAATATCGCTTGGAATTTAAGGTTAATTTAATGAAATTTCATTATTTGAGTATGTAATTCTGTTAAATATGATCGCATTCAATAGATTTCGGCCTGATCGGACCCTAACACTGCCGGGCACCAGCTGAGCTTGTAGCCGGCGAGGCCACAGGTGTTTTGCATATGTCTTAAAATCCGCGCATGCGCAGAAGCCACGACAGGCCGCTGAAACTGATCGGGCGCTGAAACCGCCACACCGGCGGACTGGCGACCGTATCGCCGGCTCCTTGCTTCGTCGATCGCTGGAGAATTTTAACGTCATGCCGGCGACTCGGCGCGCGTGTTGCCGGCTTCCAAGGCTCCGCTGCCGCCGTCAAACTTGTCAATCGCCGGAGAATTTAACGTCGTGCCGGCGAACCGGTGTCATGGTATACAACCCCTGCCTGATCGCAGCCCCTGTCGTGGCTTCTGCGCATGCGCAGAGGTTGTAAACAAGCTCAGCTCGGCTGCAGAACCACTACACACTGCCAGTGTCTATTAAAGATTAATAGAAATGCACAACCCTAACCATATAAATTTAATATAATCTGTTCGTTGGATATGTTTTCTATATATGTTCCAGGGGGTTTGTTTCTAGGTGGTGTATAGTTTCATAGATATTTCACTTTTTCTGTATGAAGATTGCACTGACACTCAGAATATCCCAACTTTCACTATTTAGTCTATTATCTCTGTTTTTAATACTTTCAGCATAAATTGCTCTTAGGTTACATTAAATACTTCAGATCTTCCTCTTCAATCGCGCATTAAGATATTTTTAATCGATCCACTGAAAGTTTTTTAATTTATTTTACAAAAATAAATGCTTAGTCAACTGTCTTCACGACAGGGGCTGCGATCAGGCAGGGGTTGTATACCATGACACCGGATCGCAGCCCCTGTCGTGGCTTCTGCGCATGCGCAGAGGTTGTAAACAAGCTCAGCTCGGCTGCAGAACGAATACACACTGCCAGTGTCTATTAAAGATTAATAGAAATGCACAACCCTAACCATATAAATTTAATATAATCTGTTCGTTGGATATGTTTTCTATATATGTTCCAGGGGGTTTGTTTCTAGGTGGTGTAAGTTTCATAGATATTTCACTTTTTCTGTATGAAGATTGCACTGACACTCAGAATATCCCAACTTTCACTATTATCTCTGTTTTTAATACTTTCAGCATAAATTGCTCTTAGGTTACATTAAATACTTCAGATCTTCCTCATTAAGATATTTTTAATCGATCCACTGAAAGTTTTTAAATTTATTTTACAAAAACAAATGCTTAGTCAACTGTCTTCACGGCAGGGGCTGCGATCGGGCAGGGGTTTTATACCATGACACCGGCTCCTTGCTTCGTCGATCGCCGGAGAATTTAGTATTGTCCAGGTGCACTGGCGTGCGTGTTGCCGGCTCCTTGTTTCGTCGATCCCCGGAGAATGTTAACCTCGTGCCAGCGAGCGGGAGCTACGTCAATCGTCGGAGAAATTAGTGTTTTCCTGGTCGACGGAATCTGCTACAGTGATTCCCATGCTTATGGCTTGATAACGTCTCCTGGCTCCTCCGGTCGGGCCGGCTGCAGTGAATCCCAATTTAAGGCCCGCCCGCCCCATCCTACCACCACTATCACATTTCGCTGGTGCCAAATGGAAACACTAAAGTATCCATTTAATACTGAGATCATTTTTTATCCTATTAAGTACGTAAAAGATTGCTGGACCCGGGTGTGCTTCCTTCTCCCTGACCCACGACTATCCGAGGCTAGTACCTCGGGAAAACACCAGACATCCATCATCTGTACCCAGGTAAGACTCGTATCACTGTACTATATATAAATATATGTAAATAACATTTTAGAAACTGCATGTTTTCTGTTTAGTAGTTGTTTGTGATAAGTTATGTGATATATTTAAATGTCCAAACGTGCATTCCTAAAATGTGGGCTTACTGTAATTGTCTGATCAGGCCAGATGTGAGGTTGACATAATAACGTGGTTTAATCAGACCGGATGTGGGTTTAACAACATCAGAGTCTGCTTAGGCTGGATGTAGTTCTAATGTAGTAACCTACGAGTCTGATCTGTATTGCCTTGCAATATTATGAACCGAAATCGATCAATTTTGGTGACAGTCCGTTGGTCAATTTGTTAACTGCGTCCAATAAGACTTAGGTCACTGTTATTAATGATGGAGTTTTATGTCCTTTCAACATCTAAAGCCATATCAGGATGTGTATCGACTTGTGACAGTGCGCACTCATGGCGACTTTTATAGTGTTGTCCCACTGGGAAATCAGGCCACCGTCACCATGACCCGATATCCCACTGTCACATTAGTCTGACACCGAGCTAATCAGTCCTTGCCCTATTTTTATTAATGCTGAGCACCAGGCTAGGAACGACAAGTATAAATTTTATGTCATTGGCTTGACTCGACTGGGAACCGAACTCCTACTTTACCGATTCGGCCACCGCACCCGGTGATTTTTTAGTTAGAAGTAACTTTTATTATAAAGGACTAACTTTGTAAGTAACTTTTATTTTAAAGGATTAACCTCGGAGATGTAAGTGAAAGCTTTCGAAATTAATGTTGGTGTGTACACCGAAATGCTGGACATGGGCTTAAGTATCTTGCTTTTGAAATTTGAAGTTTTCATGTATTATGCGGCTTTAAAGTTGTTACTAGAATGAGCAATATCGGCCCGACCAGCAGTTGTGACTTCTTATTCTCATCCATTGAAGAGGACATTCTTTGTGATGTGTTTGTTGTTTGTTAAAGTTGCATAGAGCGATGCTTTTGAGTTTCTGCTTCTTTTTTTTTTTATAGAAAAATATATTAGGTTGACTAGTTTGAAGTAATCTCTATTATAAATGGCCAAATATGGTTATATTTTCTGACCCTATATGCATCTTCAGCTGATTGGTGGTTGTTTAACGCCTTGTTGGCAGCAAGGGCCATGTCTGCACAGGTACGCATGTGCAGAACACCAAAACGTTTTGCGCATTCATAGTGAAAATATTTGTATTCAGTCTTATTGTCATTCAATCATCACTTTTATACAGAATGTGGAAGGAAGTTTGCGTCGAAATGTACTTAGGAACACAGATGCTCACAATCATAAAAATTGCGGCCATGGAAAACAAAAATCTCGGTAAAATTCAATGGTATTAATCGTCCTAAATTGTTCATATTCTTCGTAGCATGCGTAATTCGGCCTTCACTCGGGTCACGTGAATTTTAAACGTTTGCCTCTGGGCAAATTTGTTTAATAATATGTATGAGGTGGTGGTGCTGGTGTCCTGAAGTCTAAAACTTCTTCCTGTTTTACATTCGTAAACAGGTCATGGATGCTGTTTGTATTGTATAGTTGTTGGGGCAAGGCCATAGAGTCAACAGACTAATCAGATGTGTAATGAATTCAACAATATTGACTTCGTGTTCCCTTCAATGTAGCAACAAATGCTTTAAAAGTTCCCCAGTGTCTAAGTTGAATATGTAAATAAAATTTAGGTAAATGTTTTGATTTTGAAAATCTGATGCTTTCATCGGACTATGCAGCTTTAAGACAGTGGTAGCGTGTGGTGAATGTGAATAATTCAAGCCTGACTGTGAATAATTCAAGCCTGTCCACTATTTCACAGTGGACTGGCTTGAATTATTCAGTCTATCAGAACAGCACACCATCGGGACAAGTGGAGAACCATTGCATCCAACCCTCGACTAGAGGACGGAACTATTGATTGATTGAGCGTGTGGTTCCTATATTAGTACCTGTGGTAAGATGTACAACAGGGCCTGGTCTAACCGGGGTGCTGTCATCAATAAATATACCCGAGTAAGGCGCATTCTCACGCGTATTTTAACTTGTAAACGACCATTGTGCGGATTCCATTATTTTAATTCTATCTGGGGCACACTTCACTGAATACATGTTGCGCTCTTATTAACATGCATTAGAAGGTTGGATTTTAAACAAATGTTTCTCACTTAATGGACCTTCTAACTTACTTAATGCGATGGTGTTGGTTTTTTTTCTGTCGTATTTGTTCTTTTTTAGATAAATATATATAATGATTGTTGTAATCTACTTAACTTTATTTTGAAGTAACTTATATTTCACATGATATCAATTTAAGTTTGATGCCTTCGCAGGTGTCCACACAAGTGTTGCAACCTTTGGACACAGTGAGTGTCTGAAAAAAAAGAAGCCCATACCACCAGCCTAGCACAGGAGCAGTCTAGTACTACTAAATGCTTAATGGCTATACCAGTATCTAAATAGGATATATAGTATTATATTTAGGTAAGCAAAACTGTTTTGGAAAATTGATACTTTCATAAGATTTTGCAGGTTTAAGCTTCGTGTAGACCACCTCGCGATGAACTCCTTATCTATTAGACTTGAAGTGAATATATTTTGTCATTGGAAATTCTGATTTCATTTGAAATAATATAAAATGGTGCAATTCTGACATTTTAATAGTGACATGCCATACATATTATTGTCCCTCATAGGATTCATGTAGACACCTTTCTTTTTCTTTTAAACAATACTTGATTCAAGATAAAATCGCCATTGATAATTTAGTTCGGGTTTTATTTTATTAGCTGGATCATTTATATATATTTTTTTGATGAAATCTTGATTTGCGCCGTTTAATAATAGTCTTTCAGATATATATCTTTGTCAAGGTATGTTAGATATAATATTCTAACCTGTAATTGGAACAACGCGAACACAGTAAATATAATTGTCAACTTTTAATTACAGTCTTAAATTCTTGGTTACATCGTCTTTTTTGTCATGGCATGAGGCTTCGAGACGCTTATAACCCTATTCACCTTATTATTGACGGGTGGGTAGGATTGTAAATTTAGTAGGTGAGATGTCTCCAGGCTCCCATGTTGAAGTAGCACGACCTACAGCTTTTATATTGAAATTGAATTAAGCCGGAAGGGGGCGTATTGAGTTAGTTTAATAAAGCTACGATAGGTGGACATCGATCGCGTCCTTGTTTACGAGGCGGCTACTGAATTAGTGCCCAAAGACCCGCTAGTCGGCATTGTACATATTAATTTAACATAGTTTCATCGAGATCGGCTAGTCGGCAGCAGTATCTATGCGTCCTCAGTTAGTGGCATGCTGTCAGGCCTGTGTCCCCGCATCCAATTACCCGTGTTGCATAAGCATCACGGACAATTACAAGCCCTCTGAAGAAATGTGCTCAAGGATTTGATGGTCATTCTCTGATTGGCTAACTTAACATCACCCAAAAGTCATACTAGCCTCTGCCTATATTGTAAGCATTTGAAGTCGAAATCAGGATATCAGGAAAAGGTATCACATAGCCTTACCTCGTAATCCTTAGGAAAAGCTCAATTTTACCAAATTGTTGAAGTTTTCATTTAGCTTATACACGTGTATAGTTTTGTATTTTGGGCTTTTTAATTCCATTATGGTTTATCCCACCCCTACGTTAACCCTGCGCCAACGGTTCTACACTGCAGGCAGTATGCATGACCTTTTTTACTAAGGTAAAACAGGAAAACATTTTAGCCTTTTTGAGGGCAGCTGGACTGTACCACCTTATATAGTTTACTAAATGGATTCTATTAATTATTAATGAAACTTTTCTTTTTCTATGGGAATTTGTTTCCCTTGACCACAGATATATGATTGTGAGCTTTTTAATTTAATTAGTGTCTATTGGCACATAATTGATTGTCTGCTTTTACATGTAAAAGCGATGGTTTGAACAAAAAACAAACATTTCTCGCCGTGAATATGGCCTATGCTGCCGACACGGCGTAAAGCAACCATCAATCAATCAATCATGTTGTCCATTGTGTATATTAATTCTGAGGAACTTTTGTTGTTTTAAAATATTGTCCAATGTTTGGCTAGGGAAAAGAAAGAAGAGTAAATTTAATGGTGTTTTCAATTCTGAACTGAACGATCATTTAAAAGGATTGATTGATTGGTGGTTGCTTTACGCCGTGTCGGCAGCATAGGCCATATTCACGGCGAGAAATGTTTGTTTTTGTTTAAAAGGATTAATTTTCGTACACGTGACACTATAGTGTCATATGTAATTGTTGGCTGTCCGAGGAAACTAGATATTTTTATGTGTCTTTTTTTGCCTAATTTTTATTTAATTGATTTAATGGTTGTATCTTCGTGACGCTTTGATATTCTACATTTTATATTAATTCACATTATCAAAATGATGTTTCCGTTAATGCTTATCAAAAGGGAACACAGAAAAACACATTAAACCTATAAAATTTGTATAAGAGTAAGTATAAATCAATATAATTAATCAAGTTGGTAAAGTGGACATATCTTGACAATCAGTAGAGCATTTCAATCGTGATATTAGTTAAACAAGTACCCAGACCTAGATTTAAAACAGGTCTACTCATTCTAAATTTCGGGTTTGAACCTTGCTTTGATGTAAACAATGTGAGCCTGTAATTACAAGTGGTGCTGACTAGAGGCATAGAGCTTTACGTGTGTTCATTCCAAAGGCTGCCGTACATATACCCACAATTTGTCAGAACTCATTGATTGGCTGGTTTCCAATTTCATGATAAATTATTTGTTCTTTAGTTTTGGTCTGGCAACATCTAAGGTCATATTAGGATGGAATTGTTCTTTGCAAAAATTGAGCAAAGATTTTATGAAAAATTACGTCTGATTCATGGGTTTGGAAATTGGTGTTTATCGTGAAATTCCTAAGTAATTAAAAAAAACTAAAATTGTAATATGTTCGGCGGCCGTAATGATTTATATATGTATATCTTTGTTGTTTTTAAATGGAGTGAAATATTTAACCTATTTTCAGTTAAGGTTTTACTATGAAAAACTTGTTAAATGTACTAGTGGAAGATTACCATACGAGTTATGACTTGAATTTTACATTTAAAGTACAATAATTTTAATTCAAGAATAAACAACGTCAGAGATCACTTCGGGTTTTTTCCCCCCTTTTCGTATGGGACAAGTTTTAATGTTGTTCTGCGATAGTTATGACATTAAAAAAAATGTTCATTGATAATGGTGTTGTCTTTATTTGATAGTTAATTCAAACGTATCTGCAAATGAAACAACATTTGTGAGGGTAAAGATTCCATGTTTATATTTTACATTGCATATCAAACGCACATTTACATTAAGTATGGGAACGATTTAAATTTTGCATGTTTCTTTTCTTAATTATTTGTTTCGTCATTACGAGAAGAAAAAATATATACACAAGATTTACACATATATGAAGCAAATAGTCCGAACTTATAAAACATTAACTCCTTTTTTTTTTTTAAATTGAACACAAAAAGAACCAAACATCCAAAACATTTATATCCGATATGAATTAACGAAACTGACTGCTTTTAAAAATACACTTCCAACTATACAATAAATAGCCTATATTAAAATTGTTCTTTCCTTGAATAATAATACAGATGAACCTCGATCCAACGGACTAATAGGGGGGAGCAGTTGTCCGTTAAGCCGTTTGTCCGTTACAGCGACGAAATTGCTTTATCTATAGGTGCCATCGTGATAATGTGGAAAATAGGGGACCAAACACGTAAACAACACGTCTAATATGACCTTAGATGTTGCTAGGACAGCACTATGTGGGTATGTTTGTATGTGTGAATGAGTATGCATATGTGTGACTATGCATTACACATGTGTGGGATCCTAGCTCACTCTAGCGGATTGTGTCCGTTGGATCCGGAATCCGTTGCATCGGTGTCCGTTGGATCGAGGTTCATCTGTATATCTTTATATCACAGGTAAATTTGGTATTTTGTAATGGGCTCACATTTACAAGCAGAAATAGGATATGGGTGCAATACATCACAGCAGAGGGCTAATAAATACATATATTTATAAATAGTAGATTTTGGGGAAAAGAGGAGGGTGTTACATGAGGTGTTCTTTGGGTGATTCATCTGTGTGATGGCAATCCCTTACATGACGGTGCCTGCTTCTCAGACCATGTCCGGCTTGGCGTACATGGGCAGATGGTAGTAGTTGTAACTGAGGAAACTCAATAGGCGAGTCTCTACTGCCCGCTTTGCACCCGAGTCCTGGAAATCATCCGATAGGATCTTCCTCTGGTCCTTGGACAGCTGCAAGAATTAGAAATTGGGTCATTTGACTTTACCATGTAGTTCTTTAAACCAATGTATGACACCCAATAGCCGATGTCTACATTTTGTGCTGGGGGGTCGTTAAACAAGAATTGCCATGTAGTTCTTACATGCCGAATATTCAGTAGAGCTTAAAAGTTGCATAGTCTGATGGTTTTCAGTTTGTCATTCTTCTGAGATAAATATATTAAATTTATTGTTATAATCTACCTTACTTTAGTTGGAAGTAACTTATTTTAAATGGCTAACTTTAGAGATATTTCGAAGTGCAAACATGTCAAATTAATTTTGGCAAGCACACCAAAACTTTGACCAAATAGGTTTCTGCAAAAACAGGTTCTATTAAATTGATTTGGTATTCCCTTCAATGTGGCAACACATACTTAATATGTGCATCGGTATCTAAGTGAGATATGTAGAATCAAATCTAGGGAAGTGCTTTGGTTTTGAAAACTTGATGCTTTCATCAGACTATGCAGCTTTAAAAAGTTTAACCTTGTATTGCTGTAAACACCGTGAGCCTGTAATTACAAGTGATGCTGACTAGAGGTGTAGAGCTTCACATGTGTTCATTCTAAAGGCCGCCGTACATATATATGCTTTAATCCTAAGTTACACAATTTTACTGAGTTCAAACTTACAGCGATATCCTCATCGATCATCTGGCGAACCCTTTCTTCCAGAGCCAAGACGTCAGGAGACTGCAACGGTCAAGATATACACAGCCAATGAACAATAGTGCCAAGAGGATTAGCACAGAGTATGCTTTTGCTTTTACTATGGGGCGGGGGTGGGTGGTACATTATTAATAAAAGAAGGAAATATATAGGTGGGTCCCTTCTGCACTTCTACAAATTGCACTGAACCATTTATTCACAGAAATGTTGGTGATAGTAAAGTTGCTAGCTTGAGTGGTGGTCAGAATCTTACAACTGCTCGACCCGGTGATGCAACTAGTGGTCCCCGTCTTAAATGACTACCTATAACAATGACCACCTGCCATATACAGCCAGAATTCCAATGTAGCAACATATTTTAACTACAAATTACCCCTCACCATCACATCATACCTTTACAAACTTACAGTTCAGGAGCGCCTGAATGCATCCGCCATATCTCATATCATATCACACGAACACTAATGCCAAGGAGGCTAAATTTTGACAGGGGGGAAACAATTCGGTCAGGACTCCAGGGACTTAGCAATTGAAATCTCTTATGGGCTCATAGTGTTAACTGATGTACTATTCCACTTACAAGACTACCAGACGCAGTGGCCGAATCAGTAGAGCGCAGGCCTCCAGTCAAACCAATGACTTACAAAATTGATGCTTGTCGCTTCCTAGCCAGGCTCTCAATATTATTAGGATAGGGCAAGGACTGGTTGGCTCGGTGTCAGGATAAAGTGACTGAGTGGGATATCAAGTCATGATGCTGGTGGCCTGGTATCCCAGTGGGGAAGCACTATAAAGTTGCTATGAGTGTGTACTGTCACAAGTCAGTACCCATCCTAATATGACCTCAGATGTTGCCAGGACACAAAATTCCAACAAACAACCAACTTACAGGACGTGTGATGAGCAGCTCGCGAACCTCATCCCGGAAGTCGGGGAAGCGGTCGTGGAAGATCGCCAAGCACCAAGTCTCAGAGAAGAAGCTATAAACACAAACACGTCAGTATTAGCACCAAACCAGAACCATGCGCATATCATTCTAACTCGAATAACATCACTGGTATTATTACTAATGATAATAGTGCTAACGATAATGGCAATCATGAAGGGTAATACAATCATACTACCGCTAGAGATATTGTGATGATGATGATGATGATGATGATAATAATAATCCATTTCACTTCCCAATGTCCTACAGGCCTCCTTTATAAATTCTTCAATAGAATTTCTTTTACGATTAATAACTCTCTAATTGTTGAGCCCCATTTTAATGCCCACGGGTCTGACGGGTTCCGTTATCCGCCAAATAAGTTTTCTGATTGGGTAGGCAGGGCCGGGACATTCAGGCTGTCGATTTGGGCAGGCAGGTTGTCTGCCCAATTAGGCAGCTGTCAGACCTGGAAGGCAGACTGTTGGACCCGGCAGTTATGCTGTCAGACTGGCCAGGCAGGTTGTCTTCACAGGCAGGCTGTCTTCACAGGCAGGCTAGGCTGTCTTCACAGGCAGGCTAGGCTGTCTTTACAGGTAGGCTAGGCTGTCTTTACAGGCAGGCTAGGCTTTCTTCACAGGCAAGCTAGGCTGTCTTCACATGCAGGCTGTGTTCACATGCAGGCAAGCTATCGGACTGGAAAAGTCGAATGAGCTAAGGACCGCCTCCCGTGTTGGTAGGTCGTTGGATTCGAACAACGGGTTCGAACCCTAGTCAAGTTAACCCAATGAGTTAAAAATGTATACTTGCCGCGACCTAGCCTGGCATTTGCCATTACTAGGATAGGATAGGAGCAGTGGAATGAGGAAGACCAATTGTCCACGATTGAAATTTCCCTTGCTTAATCAACTAATGTACAAAAAAGAAAAAAAAAGAATAGCAGGCTGTTCCACAGGGCAGGCAGGTGCCTGACCTACCTGTAGAGATCCGTGATGAGGCCCTCCTTGTGCCGAGAGAGGAGGTTGTTGAGGAAGCGTTCATGCACACCATACAAACATATGATGTTAGTCATCATGAATGGCTAGAAGAAAGACAAATATCCGCGTATAGTCTTCAACTCAAGCCTTCTTTGTGTACATGCGCACTCAACGTATTTCATTCACAATTATTGATCATTCAAGTATTGTTGATGCTATCGGCCTATTAAAGTAGTATAATACTATTGCGATGAATGGCCTACCATAGTTGCCATATTTGTTTGGGCATGAATGGCCTACCATAGTTGCCATATTAGTTTATTTTGTCACGAATGGCCTACCATAGTTACCATGATATTTGTTTGTGCATGAACGGCCTACCATAGTTGCCATGATATATGTTTGTGCACGAATGGCCTACCATAGTTTCCACGATATTTGTTTCTGCATGAATGGCCTACCATAGTTGCCAGGGTAGCTTTGTGCATGAATGGCTTACCATAGTTACCATGATATATGTTTTTGCACGAATGAAAGGGTCAGTTATCTTTACAAAACACATAGAAAATATAATTTCAAGGTATGTAACCGTGTCCGGGTTATAAATACTTCTGGAAATGGATGACCTTTATTGCCTACCTTTGTTGATAAGCAGGTGATGGTTTCTACAGCATTGTACTGGTTGATGTGAAGCCGGAAGTATTCGGGATCGCCGCCAGGGGTCCCAGTGACTATGCCTTTGCCCTGAAACAATAAATTTGTTGTTGGGTTACATTCGTTGATTAAGTCAGGGACATTTCAATTGCTGACAACTTTCCCTATCCTAGTAATGCAGAACACCAGCCTAGATTGAAGATAGTGCTAAGGCCTAAGTACAAACATTTACGTCATTGGTTTGATTCGGGCAGTAAAATATACAATAGATAAAATGTCACTTCCTGTATGTATCACCCTTAACAATTGATCTTACATCACAGCAACAAGAGATTCTTTTGGGTGGAAAAAAAAAGAAAAAAAGAGGAAAAACATGAATCCCACAGCCTGCCATACGGGAAGTGGACGCTGAACTCATTCGGCCATCTTATCTCGTTAATGAAGTTATAATATGTACTATCTAATTCATTGTGTTTTTAATATAAGCAAGCAAATATTCTATGCTATTTTCATTGCTATAGCATGCTTGTATTTACTCCATCTACACTCCACATTTTACCATCTGCATGGGCGCCTAACTTTAGTAGTCGAAAAAATGTAATTAAAAACATGACATTAGATCCCTACAAATTGCTCAGTTAAATATGATGTTTTATATCTTTTCAGGGTTAGTGTGTGATAGTTCTTCAGGCACGTTTGGAGCTGAGAGCTGGCGTATTTAAAGACCGGAAGTAGTCGATCCCTCACTATAGGCCTACACTATAAAACTCACTTTGCGCAACAACTATGCATTTCCTAATGACTACACTTGGTAGGGTTCATGCCGGAAACTGGTTTCTGGTGTAGATTGCAGTAAAAGTATACATTAGATAAAATGTCACTTCCTGTACGTATCATCCATAACAATTGATCTTACATCACAGCAACAAGGGATTTTCTTTAGGTTGAAAGGGGAAAGAAATGAAAAAAAATGATGACATAAGAAAAAGGAAAATACGAGTGACAGACACGCAAAAAAATACCACATAAGGAAATTTGAAAAGAAGAAATAAACTTGGGAGAGGGGAAATAAGGTGAATGCATTAATGAGACAAAAAGGAATGCAAATAATTTAAAAAATCGGTGTCCAAATCGAAGTGTGGGGGCAAAGAGCCAGCACATTTACTTTTCACAATATAGTTGTGTTTTACTAATTTCTCGTGATATGATTTCGCTTCACTCCCCTCCCCCTCCAATATGGTTGTACTTCATTTATCTGTCATGATATGGTTGTGCCATACATAATTCTCATGGTATCGGTGCACCTGACTTATTTTTCATGTTCTCATGATGCATATCGCATACCACTTATTTCTCAGGATATAGTTACACATGATTATTTCTCATGATGTGTTGCATCATACCTATTTCTCAGGATATAGTTACACTTGATTATTTCTCATGATGTGTTGCACCACACTTATTTCTCAGGATATAGTTACACATGATTATTTCTCATGATGTGTTGCATCATACCTATTTCTCAGGATATAGTTACACTTCACGGCCCATATACTCACATGTTCTCCCTGGGCCAACATCGTCTCTGGTAGCTGATGGAGATCTGGCTTGGAGACATGCAGGTAGTAGAAGTTGCCTTCAAATGCACAAGTCAATCAATCAATCAATCAATCAGGCATTTTAAAAAGTACTATTGGCATCTGGACATGATGGCTATAAAATAACTATGAGTGTTTTATAATGCTGCCTACATTGCACAGCTAAACATTGATACACCTTACTCCATATAGGAGCCATAATTACAATTTCTCTAGTGACATAATCAATGTAAAGAATTATATATATATATATATATATATATATAGTATAGTTATACGAGTCTTACCTTGGTACAGATGATGGATAACTGTTGTTTTACCGAGGTATAAGCCTCGGATAGATGTGGGCTAGGGAGAGGTAAGCACGTCCCGGTACCAGCAATCTTAACCTACTTATTGAGGATAAAAATGACTTTCAAACAATGGATACTATTACTTTACCGAAAAGGTACACCAACGGAATAGATGTGGCAGGGTGTGGCGGGAGGGCCCTAGCCCACATCTATCCGAGGCTTATACCTCGGTAAAACAACAGTTATCCATCATCTGTACCAAGGTAAGACTCGTATAACTATACTATTTTACCTCGGTAAACAGCCTCAGGCTAGCCTCAGGCTAGGGAGACCTTTACATAATTCATTTTTATCCTTAATATCATTCTTTCTTATTATTATAACATTCTAAATTTTTGTTCTCACCTATTCTTGTTAGTTGGCGAGAAGACGCTTTGCAACGCCGGTAGGCTTTTCTAGTCGTTTATTATAATGTTTTGCAAACGACTTAGCCGTCTTCCAGCCTGCATGCGCTAGTATTCTTTTCACAGAAATACCAAGCACCCGTGCCTTGGAGACCATGGCTCCTCTAGTTGAGTGGGAAGAGTATTTACTCGTATCCACTCCAGCCAATTTCAACACCGTAATTGTCCATCTGGCAAGTGTGTCTCGTGAAATCGCCTTATGTGGCTTTATAAAGCTCACTAATAGTTGTTGTGATGCACGTAAATCCTTTGTCTTGTATATATAAGCCCGTATGGCCGACACAACACATAATTTCCGATCATTCGGAAAACAGTCTAAGTGAACCGTTGATAAAGGGTCACCTAACGTGTTCGATTTAAGCAATTTTTCTAAATCAAACGTAGCTTGTTGCTTGTCTATTTCTAATCCAGTTAAGGATAAAGCAACAATCGTCTGTCCTCTGTGTCCGGTTACTAACAATAACAGGACCGCGACCTTAAAACCTAACTGTTTTATATCTAACCACGAGTTGTGAGGCCAAGCCTGAAACAACTTAAATACTATAGAAACATCCCAAAACCGACTATACTTTGGTTTTGGAGGATTCCTTTGATAAATTGAACGAAGTAAATAACAAATAACATGATGTTTTCCAACTGTTTCGCCATCAATTCTAGGTAATATAATTGATAACGCACACCTCGCCGCATTAATCGATCCAAAGGAAAGTCCTTCATCCTCTAGAGAACGAAGAAACCGAGCTACTTGTGAAATCTTTGGATTTGTTGGCTTAACTTTCATTAACAAACAATGTACACCCCATTTCTTTAAATAGGTTGTATACATTTTGACAGTTCCTGGCCTCCAGGCATCCGATACTATCCTATCCTCAGTAATTCTGTCCAATCCAAATTGCTGTAGCTGCTTCCTTAGAAAAGGAATGCCAATAGGGGCGTCGTTGACACGTCGCCGTGAACCACTAGCGGTCCGTGGTGCGTCAGATTCCCGAGTTTTCTTGGGAATCGTATACGATCTTTTGCCAGTTGTGAAACTGCTGGCAGCCAAGGTTGCGTGTCCCAATCGGGCACCACCAGTATCGCATGTGTCCCTTCCAAGCCGATTTTTCTCACTACTCGGCTGATAATGCTAAATGGTGGGAAAATATAAAAATAATTATTTTCCCAGGTAATAGCAAACGCATCTACTTTCCAAGCATCCGGTTCAGGATGCCAAGAAACATAACAGGGTAACTTGTTATTATTTCGTGATGCAAATAAGTCAACTTCAGGTGTACCCCATTTTTCACAAACGAAGTTAAACAAAGGTGTAGAGAGAGACCACTCTAAATGGTCATGGAAATTTCTACTTTTATAATCTGCAAGTGTATTTTGTGACCCTGGAATATGCGCTACAGTCAGCCAGACTTGTTGAGCCTGTGCCCAGTTCCAAATCAGTTTAGATAACTGATTGCAAGACTTTGATTTGGTTCCACCCATGTTACGAATATATGCCATGGCAGTAGTATTATCAGTTAGTATTCTAACCTGTGATTTATTTATCTTTACTAAACTACGTAAGCCCAGATAAATAGCACGCAATTCTAGTGCATTAATATAGTCTGATTTTTCATCATCAAGCCATCTACCTCCTGTTGTGACCCCATCTCGATGAGCTCCCCAACCTTCTAACGAAGCATCAGTAGTAATTACTGTATTAGGTTCCGCCATGCGGATTGGATTTGGTGAACTTGCTATATGTTGCATCCACCATCCAATATCCTGTAACCCTTCTTGCGAAATAAACATCTTTCGCTCAAAATTGCCTTTAGTTCGTGTTAACGCTAAATTTTTATCTATTTCTAGCGACTTAATATGGGCCTTCCCATATAAAACAGCAGGTGCATATGAGGTCATTATGCCAATAAGAACAGCAACCTGTCTAATTTTTGGCTTTGATAACTTAATAAGCTGAGTCGCTGTAGTCATAAACTTAATTAGTTTTTGTTCTGTTATCGACACTGTAAGGGACTGTGTATCCAGAATAAACCCTAAACATTTGAGTTGTTTTGTTGGTTTAAACACTGACTTTTGTTGATGTACATAAAACCCCAATTTAGTGAGTAATGCACATAAATCAAAAACTGCATTCACACAACCAATTTGTGTTGATGCTATAATAAAAGAATCATCTATGTATGGAAACATTATATGACCCTTCCTCGCCATTACCGAGAAAACAGGTTTAAGCAATTTAGTAAATAAACGTGGCGCACAAGCTAAGCAATTCGGCATACAGGTAAACTCATAGAGTTGGTTATCCCAAATAAATCGAAGACATTTTCGGTATTGTTCCATTATGGGAAGCGTATAATATGCATCCTGTAAATCAACACTAGCCATCCACGCATCTGGTGTAATCAGATCCCGTGCCGTATCTAGAGAGAACATTTTAAAATGTCGATATTCCACCCTTTTATTAAGGATTGTTAAATCCAGGATCATTCGAACATCACCATTAGGCTTCGGTCTCGAGAAAATGTTTGAAATAAACTGTCCTGAACAGTGTGTCACTTTTTGTATAATTCCTTTCTCAAAGAATTTATGTACCTGTTTAGTTAGTGCGTCTCGTTCAACTGGTTGAATGTTATATGGAAAAGGTATTATACTTTGTACAGGAATTTGTGTAAAAGGAATTTGAACACCCCTAACTATTTCTATAATTTCTTGGTCACTAGTAATTTTGTGCCACTCAGAAATATGATTACTAATATTACCAGCCACAAAGTTGCTTACAGTTTGTGTGTTTTTAGAGGCTGCAGGGACTTGTAAAGTTTGTGTTTGGACCTCTACTTGGACCCGCCCCTGGGGAAAGGTCTCGACGAGTTGAACCCTCGGCCTATTGGCCGTGCGGTGTTGTCGGTCCAGCCTGGGCGAGCGCCCCGGCCCCGAAACCCTTGACCGAAGTTTGAACTCGGTCTGGTTCCTCTGGTGAACCGTCATGGACGAAAATCCCCTCGTGACTTTTTGAAACGAGGAACTTCCTGTTTCTTCTTGCCATCCATGTTTTTGCCACTCTTGGCTGCAGTCTCTACCTCTTTATAGAGGTATTGTAGTTGACCGCCAAACATCTTGGTATTATCTAAAGGTTTCCCTTTAATCGGCTCTGGAGCCCCCTCATTATCGGTAACCTTCTTAGAGCGAGCCACTTCATTGCCAGCATCTGTGCAAACTGACTTGAAGACATTTTCATATCTTCGAAACGACAGGTAATTACCTGCCGCCGCTAACACTGCAATGCCTTTGTCCATTGTCTTAGCCAAAGACGAGAACTTATTTTCACTCTGCATCCTATTAGCCACAGGAACAATAGCTGTTAGGGTAGCCAACACTGCCTTATGCACTGTGTGCAACACATCCTCAAACTTCTTACGGTCATCCGTCATATTGACATCCCGATCCATTTCTTTAATGATGGAGTTGGGAACACCCTTTATGCCTGTTAACTCATCTCCTAACTTGGAGATAACCTCCGCCGGTTTGAACGTGCGAAAATGACCATTCACGGTCTCGCGCATAAGCGTAGTGGTTTTAACCCGCTTAGCCTTTGGCTTCTCCACCTTCTTAGCCACTTTAGTGCCAATGCATAGACCCCTTCATATAGGTGTCTGAGTCTGATTCGTAGAAGTAGACTCAGTGGACGACTCAGAAGAAGAATATTTCCTCTTCCTCTTCTTCTTTTTGGACTTAGTCTTCGCTTTTTGCGCAAACCAGACCTCTGCCCGCTCCTTGGTGAATCCATCATCACCCGAAGAAATCACCTGTTTCTTCTTCTTCCTCCGTTTAGGAGAAGGAGGAGGAGGAGCCTTAAGCTCCACCGCCGAGTCTGTGTCCAAGAAATCCTCAAATGAATCCTCTTGGACACTCGGCCTACGCCGCTTCCGAGACACAGGCGATTTGGCAGTCAAGATGTGGCTTTCCAATCTTGCAAAGCGAGCCTCCCAATCTGGAGGCGCAGGCACATCAGGCACTGCGTCCTCGTCCGGGTCGGAGAGGATATGCGCCCGGGGCTGTGTCGACGGCCCTGCCGACAACACAGGTGAGGAGTCGTACTCCTCGTCCACTCCACTCGGAACACGCCCCTCGGCTGCTGCTGCACCGCGCTTACTCCGCTTCGTGGCCATCGGGAACTGAAACAAAATTTTTGATCAGTCCCGGTATATATATATGTCACAATATGGTTGTTTCAAACTCATTTGGACATCTATTGGTGTTAGAGAACGTGTTTATACCGTTATAACACAGGCGTAATAAGCTAAATTTGTGCGTGGGTTGTGGGTCAAGCCCAAACCTTACGCGGGGTCGGGACCAGTGTATCGGCCCGCCCATCCCTCTGTTCCGCACACTTCTCCCACCTGTGACTACTACGTCAACAAGTTGGAGAAAATGCTACGAAACTCGGAGAAACGCCTGAAAAAGTTTTGTCTAGGGGAGTCTATAAAAGAAACCCAGGAGCATCTCCAACATTACTCTCTATTAGAGTACGAGAGAATTTCCACATGAGATAGGGCGAAACCCACATCTCTACCCATAGTCACACGGTGACCCGGGTGTTGACATAACCGCTAATGACCGGTTTGGTTCCTTCGAGAAACCCACTCGAGTGTTCTATCCTTGGTTGTTTATAACCAAATAACTCGTCCAAATTGGACCAACGAAAGTCTAAACTTTCCATATTGATGCTCTAATGCATCATAATTAAGCTAACCACAGTTTTTATATTACTTACTGCGTATTTGCTTGTATGTAGACTAATTTTGCCGGAGCAACCCAACGACACGTTATCCAGTCGTGAGTTGTATATGCTAATTGCTGGTACCGGACGTGCTTACCTCTCCCTAGCCTGAGGCTGTTTACCGAGGTAAAATATATATATATATATATGACGGTAGTGCCTGCCGCCCCCCCCCACCCCCATATCTGACCCTCATCCCCACTCCCATCCACTGCACCTGATGATGGTAGCGCCACACTGCACCTGATGATGGTAGCACCATGTTGGTTGCCCCCCTCACTTACTAACCCTCACTCTCTACCACTGCACCTGATGATGGTAGCGCCACATTGATTGTCCACCCTGAGAGTAACCCTCACTCCCATCCACTGCACCTGATGATGGTAGCACCATGTTCGTTGCCCTCCCTCACTTACTAACCCTCACTCTCATCCACTGCACCTGATGATGGTAGCACCATGTTGGTTGCCCCC